>OMNZ01001391.1:3584-13859 GCA_900303255.1 Lesueurigobius sanzi | reverse complement strand
CCCAAATTTGGCACGCTGGGGTTTAAGGGGTTAAACACAGTCTGCAACAATACAGCCTTCAGGACGCCATTGGCGCTTAGTTATGTGGGTGTGAAAATGCTAAACAAACACAGCCAGACACTGAGTTGAGATGATTATGACTTGATCGCACTACAAACGTGCGTCTCTGTGGTGTACAGGGGCTACTAGCCGCGATTAGCTGCTCACACAGCTGTGGCAGCAGCTTTGAGGGAGACACAGGGCAGAGAGCAGCACACAGCTGATGTTGTTTGACCAAATCACTGCGCATCTGAAAGTCCGTGAAAGTTTAGTGGTTATTGGTTGTAATTTAAGCGAGGCTACATTTCATTTGTCGCTGACATTTGCCTCTTAAACTTTTAAACTAATGTTTGGGTGTTAAAACGCGATGTTTGCAAGGAGAGTATGCGGTAACCATAGCAACCACACTGCACGTGTTGCCATTCTTGTCCGACACATGAATGTGACATAATTTGCGATCAGTGCTATTGGCTAGCTCTGGTTGAAGCCATAGCATACAGGGCTGTTTCCCGAAGCTGATAGTGCTCATTGATTTCCATGTAAACTTTTTGGCCCCTCTTTAACTCATTATTGGAAATAGTGTTGTTAATGTGACCCTCTAGTTCTTGTCTTACCACGCACTACACCATCTTGTTGTTTGTCTTTTAATATATTCAACATTAAAAGATTAATATGGAATTGTTTCCAAAAAAACTACATGGCAGCGGTTCAAATGCTAGCATGAATTGGCTTAATTAGCCCACGCTGAAAGCAATGGGGAAAGTCACATGGGCTCCGTCCATCTCTATTAACGGTCTATGGTCTCGCCTTAAAGGCACTATAACTTTTTCCCTAGTGGCGGAATGAAATTTGTTTGTAAATACTGTGCATCTAAATATGACATTTTGTTTTGTCAATTTCATGGGTTTGCAGGTTGGTTTTCTTACACTTCTGTGATAGTGACCCTCAAAAAGTGACCCTCGAAATTGTAAAATGTGCTTCATAACTCATTTCTGTAAAGAAATGGGATTTTAGAAATGAGTGAGGAAAGATAGGAATGTGTTTGGACACAACTATTAATTTAATTTACTTGCTCCCTCTTTCATGATTTGTAACTTTTAAAAATCAGGTAGTGCCTTTAAATACTTTCATATTTGAATGAAGTGCCTGAGTCTGCAGTTTTTAATTCATATTTGACCTTTTAGTGACCCAGTGGTTGTATGGGTGTTTTGCATGTCGGCTTTACTTTTCCTCACAGCGGCTTTTATGAAGCTCCAGGATTAGTTTTTTCCAGGGTTTCTGCTGATGGAACCAGCTCCATGGCAAAACAGTGAAAACCTACCAGTTACTCTAAAAAATAAAAGATCCTGGAGCCTATTCACCTGCAGTGTCTTGCCTCAACTACAAATTTGGTCGCCCGTGAGCTTAAAATGAGACTAAATATGTTTCCCTGTTCTGTCCTGATCCTCATTGCTCAGGCACAGCACTGACGCAAAGGAGAACGTACCCAAATTAACATTTTAAGATCTCAACAGTTATGGAAAAAGAGTCATGCACACCTCTCGCCTCCTGCTGCATTCTGCTCCAGTCGTCGATGCGCTCGGAACAGACTCCAACACAAAACTGACTGTACAGATTTTAGTTTCATGGTTTCAGCTGAGTTTGATCATTAGCAGCAGTTCTTTGCGTTCACAGAACAAGGAGCCTTCAAAGCACACAGATATCTCTCTGATTAGTTGAAGTGATAAAGTTGCAGCTGTTGTACCTGAAACTTTATCTAATTCTAAAGGTAATTTATTCATATTAATACATTTATGTTATGTCTGTCTTCATTACCCACTAGCCACAAATGCTCTTCAAAAAGATAAACAATATTCTGCATTATTAGTCCTTACTAAACTTATTTAAAAATAAATTAGATATAGAGATATCACCAACATTTGAGGAAGGATAGGAGTGGAGTTACACAAAACACCAGGAAAGGAACTTTCCCTCTTTTGTTCGTAATTGCTCTCTTAAAGCACAGGTTTATCTTTTACTGTATTAACGCTGCAACACTTTAGTTTCAGGCGAACATTCAAAATGAACTCATGATGAACTAATTTCATTTTTGTTGGTGAGTTTATACAAAGGTTTATTCTTGCCCCACGTTTGCATCATGATCATGATTAATTAATGAGGTCCCTAAGAGGTTGTATAGATGACAGTCTGCCAGTCTGGGATAACCACGGGGACGACTCCATCCCCTTGGTGGCGGGTGGACACTGGCCACAAAGATTTGGTTGGCCGGTACTTCGTCATAGTCTGGCCACATGGCCGAGAGGGCGGAGGCTCCCCTTCTTGATGATGGTGGAGATGGGTGTGGTGCAGCTTGCCTGTGCGTAGACTTGTTTGTTACATGGTGAAACCACCGGATGCCGAGGATGTTTCCCAGGCAGGTTCTGTGGAACGCGACAAGCCAATGGATGGATGAGGTGGAGAGGATCCAGGTTTCAGATCCGTACAGAATCACGGGGACCACACAGGAGTTGAAGATTCGCATCTTGGTAGAGATGCAGATCTTCCCGTTTCGCCACACTCTTTACAGGCACCCAAACACGCTGCACGTCTGCTGCAAGCAACGGTTGATTTCGGAATCTGCTGCACGATTAATTGATATCAAATCAGTGTCGCAATTTAATACTGCAATAACCCAAAGGCTGAGGTTGTTTTTCTGCCTTGTGTCTCCAACGTTTCATGAAGCTGAAATGTAATAAATAGTTGTATGATAGCACTTTTAGAAGCATATTTTGCTGACAATACAATACATTTTTCCATAATAATCATTTATGAAGATAATGGCAAAGTGCTCACACTCCACCCTGTCACTTCACCTGCAGCGGAACCACAACTCAATTCACTATGAGACATTTTGCAATAATTAGGCTATCATGATAATATCTTCAATCGCAAAAATCTTGTCCAAGATTTTCGTGAGACAAAATTTCCATATTGTCCCATGCCTACGGTATAGACAAAAACAAAGGTTAATCAGAATGTAGTGTCATCATTCGCTGACAACCTGGATAAAGCTATTGGTTGTCAGGCAAAAAAAGTCACATCAGTGTTTTGGCCCTCTCCGAAACAAACCGTATGCCCCACATATTAATCCTGGCCTGTGGTTGTCAGGGCAACAACACAAACACACACAGAGCTGTGTTAGACAGACTGAACCTGTCTGTTCACCTCAGCAGCTCTGTCGCTCCATCACGGCTTACGCAACACCAGGAAACAGTACCACAGTCTGCCAGGGGGTAAGGGGAGGTTAAAATATGCTATGAGGTGGTACTTGATGTGAAAAGTTTGAGAATAAATGTTTCATCAAAAGACTACGACACACTGCAGGTGAATAAGGGAAAAATTTAATTGAGTGATATCAATGTGACACTTTTTCTGTATATTACTGACATAAATATGAGAAATGTATTGTCATTTTATGTTTTCATATAAAAATAAGGCATTTTATGTGTCAAAAGTGACAATATTTTCAGCACCAAAATCTGGGCAACGGTTAGCGCTCGTGCTTCACAGTAACAAGGTCCTGGGTTCGATTCCAGGGCCAGACGGGGCCTTTCTGTGTTGAGTTTGCATGTTCTCCCTGTGTCTGCCTTGGTTTGCTCCGGGTGCTCTGGTTTCCCCTACCACTAAAAACGTGTACAATAGATCAGGATGAATGAGAGTGTGTTTGGGAGTGCAAGTGTGGGCCATCCATCTTCTTATGCTTATCCGTTGCTGGGTCGCAGGGTGCAAGTCCAAGCTGCCCGAATCACATTGCACCAGTCCCTTATGGCTCCTCCTGCAGGTGGTGGGTCCACGGGAGGACGGCCCCACGACGCTCCTTCACCTCTGGGCGATGTAAGGGCCTTGATGGTCTCTCATCATAAGGAGCTTCTGAACTGCTCTTGGTCTGACCCGTCACCTAGGACCTGTTTGCCATGAGAGACCATGCCAGGAGTATAAAGCCCCAGACAACAGGTCATAGGGTCATTTGGGTGTTCAAACCCCTCCACCGCGATAAGGTGGCGGTTCGAGGAGGGACAAGTGTGGGACAACGGATGGAAATGAACCCATGACTACAATCCAGAGTGGTGTGTTTACATGCCAAGTTCTCATCTCATGTTCATTTATATGAACTGTGCCAACCAAATAAACAAACAAAGAATAAAGCCAGATTTAAATTTACAATTTTATTTTGTTGATACATTAGTAACAACGATTAGCTCAGAGGGGATTTTGGATATCTTACATCATACATCTGTAAAAAAAAAAAAACTTGTTCAAAACTCAATAAATCTATAATAAAGCTAGGAATGAAATATTGAAAAATCCCTCTGAAAAATTCTTCACAATATTGTTAAATACAAGACTAAGTTGTTTAAGAAGTTTGCAGAATCTGATATCACCAAGTAATTAAGAGTCCAGGGTCAATGTTAAAGTTGTTTGCCCAGGACCAATGTTACAGCCAGTCAGGGGTCTATTGTGCTAGATAGTTGGGTCGGGAGGGACAGTCTGCTTTGAAAACTTGAGAACATGTCATGACAAAAATTAAGTTTAGGAACAGGGAAATCTTTATGATTAGGGTTAGGCCTAGGTTTAGGGTTATGTTTAGGTATATTTCCAGACAAACCAATTCCTAGATCTATCCAAATTACAGAAGACCATTCCCTGTTCCTAAACTTAATTTTAGTCATGACATCAGCCCTGGACTCTTAATTACTTTGTGATATCAGATCATGCAGAAAGTTTGAAGTCTGTAGGGGTGACCAAAGTGGAAATCTTGTCGGTCGCCACAAAATGAGAAAATGCATTTCGAGAAAATGGTCACTGAAGTTGCAATTTCCCATATAGTTCTATGGAGAAAAGTTGAATCGGTGCAATAATTACACTCCTTATCGTGAAGATTGTTTCCAAGTGAAAGTTTATATATCAAGAGACCCACATTTTTAAAGTTGAGTTTTGCCTGCAGTGTCTGGGCTTAAGCAAAACCCATCGTCAGAATCAACACTCGCCCACACCCTCACACTGGCCCTCCTTGGCACCACCACAGTCACAATCTCCAGACCCCCCTGCTGTCCGCTAGACTCCCCTGGCGCGGCGACAAAGCGGTGGCGCTGTTGTGCGTGGATTGCATCATTCACATGAAGACTTGCTCGTTTGATAATGAACTTGAGCTGTGTGAGAATTGCCCGCGCTGCGAGGGGAGACCCTTTTACGCAGAAGACCAGAACCGGGCGCTAAAAAGGACACACAAACAAGCGTGGCAAATGGGAAAACAAAGACGAAAACAAGGCAGGGAAAATAACAGTGGCTGGGGCATCCGAAGTGCGGCTTTAATTGAAATTACTGGAGTTCCAAGTGTGTGTGTGCCGAGCGAGAGAGAGCAGGAGGGGGATCGTATGTGCGTAGTGGAAGTCTCTAGGGCCTGACTGTGGTTGCGTTTGAAGTTGCCCACCCTGCAGAATGAGTGGGCTGTGTACCATTAGACATGCCTGGTTATACAGACTTTTCCGAAACCTGAAAGGCTTCGGAGGCCGAGGGAGAGGAGGCAGAGGCTAAGGAATGTGTTAGGTAGTGGATGATGCGCTAGCAATTTAGCCTTAAATACATATTATGTGTATCTGTATGGAGTGGGCGCTTTAGCAATATGAAATAATATTGGGATGTATAACAGAGTTCACTAAATCCACAGCCGAACATTTCTGTACTTAGATGACAGGCGGAGGATTAAGAATTCTTTTTAAATCGTAATATATAACAAATTATGAAAGCAAGATTTTCAAAAGGGGATTCAGTGTTTTCTGTTTCAAAGGCAGCTCTATATGCACAAACGCAGACATATGCCATATTTACTTTTCCTGACAGACTTCTCCAATTGTCAAGGCATATTAAACCAGTCAATATGAAGTGTAAAGTTTACTCTCAGAAGAAGCAAATAGCTATTCTGATAAAGGCAGTACAAAACCCAGCATGACGATGACGACGATGACGATGAAGAAGAAGAAGACTATAGTCCCCGGGCCCACTAGAGTCCCTAATGTCCAGTTCGAGCAGTCTAGTCCTTCAGTTATGGATATCGAACAGCCAGTGTCCAGGATCTATAATGTCTGGGTTTCCTCTGTGTGCTCGACTTTCCTCCATTTCTGTATAAAACATGTAAACTACAAAACCTCCATCTAGATACTCCTGACCAAACCTAGCTCAAGATCTGGATATGGGTCCCCAGGCATTACACTTGTGCTTGTGACATGTTGTCTCAGCAGCATTGAAGGATAGTTGAAAGAACATACATTTCCCTACTTGGACAAGAAATAATTATATCTTGGCCTCAAATGAATGATTCTAATGTCACCTAAAGGTATATCAAATGCTTGCCATTGTTATCTAAGCCGCTGCATCTGGGTCTCAGACAAATCTTAGCTGGCATTTCTTAACAATGCTTCCTGCCACGATGCACCGCAAAGTTTTAGTCCATATATTTTCTATTTTATTACCACCGCGGCCTGTGTCACGGATCTGTGCTCGCATTTCAACAGAGCTCATGTGTGTCGTCGTCACTTACCGCTAAAGTAAAGGCTGCAGACGCTCAAAGGTTACATTTCATAATCCAAAAAAACAAACCAACATTAAATCAGCGTGGGCTTGTTTAGGGTTCTCCTGAGGACGACCAGGCAGTGTGTACAAATCCAGCTGTAGATCCAGTTCAGTGCGTATCATGGTCAGACAGATGCATGCAATTCAATGTTGGCCATAATCATTCTTTTTGTGCATTGTCCAATCGTGGTAACAATATTTTTTCCAACATGCAAAAACTAATAAAATAAAGTTGTCCAAGGATACGTTTGTGTAGGTTCTCAGTCGTACAGGAGTTGTCCATCATAGGCTTTTCGATAAAACCTTAACCTCATTGTCCTCAAATGAGTGTTTGGTGGCTTTGAGGTGGAGATGCATAGCCGACTGAGGACTGCTACCGCTAGAATTCCCTCTTCGGTGTTGACCAAGCCTTGTTTTCAGTAATTGTTTTGTCTCTCCAATGTAATGTTCTTTGCATACCTCTTCTTGCAATGAATTGAATAAACTACGTTGCTCTGTTTGTGGTTTGGGATCTTGCTTTGTCCAAGGATAGTCCAAACACGAGCCTGTGTGCGCAGTCAAAGTGAAACCACTTAGTGAGCACATGGCCCACACACTTTGAGCCACTGGCATTTTGTTTTGTATTTTGTTTAGTATTGTGATCAAAGGGGCATACTTGATCATCAAGCAGCAAATTGGAAAGCATTACCAATTGTATAAGATAAGATAGTTCTTTATTGATCTCACAATGGGGAAATTGACTCTGAAGATACAGTGAATCTCACGGAAATACATTTTAAGTCTAAGGATGGGGGATGCCCTGGGCTTGTTTGTCTGTTTAGATACTGTACATTACATTGTTTGGACATTGCATTTGTTTTGTTTGTGTAGGGTCTCAGCCATACAGGAGTTGTCCATCGTAGGCCAAAATTCTTCAGTCTTCATCTGTACCCTGCAGTTGATGTGTAGGACGCTTCGATCTTAGTCCAAAGATCGTCATCAGCTTAATAAAGACCTGGACACGCTCATGGGTCTCTTAAGAGTAAAGCAGAAGGAGGAGTTAACCTCTAAGTCCCTCTTCTATTGGTGCTAAAAGTAGGAGAACATCTAGCCTATTCATACCTTCTGGTTTACCCTTAAGAGACCCACAGCGTGCTCAAGTCTTTATTAAGCTGATGACGATCTTTGGAATAAGATCGACACATCCTACACTTCAACTACAGAGTACAGATGAAGACTGAAGAATTGCATTTGTTTGTTTCACCGTTTTGATGTCTGTGAAGTCCAATGAGACGACTCCGTTTGTGATATTCAACAATAAATTGATGGATTGATTGATCTAGGTGCATAACAAGTCAATGAAAAGTAAAAAATTCTGTAACATTATCCCACAGACTCTGATGCAGCCTATTTCCATCACTAACAGTTTGATTTATGACTGATTTGTAAACATCGGGAAAAGCGGGACTCTTCTAAGCTGCAATAAATCATGCTTCTGAAAACCCACTGATGTCTTAATTGACGCAGACAAGGAATATTATGATATATGAAACGCAGTGGGACATGATGATGATGATTGGCCCCATCTCGTACAGCTGACATTTGACCCGAGACTGCCATCTAAAGTGTTTTTTGTCATCGCCGAAGGCTAATCTGCTCTTAATATAAACACGTCTTGCTTAGCCGTGCGCGGACATGCCATTAATGGATACAGAGGGTGATGCAAGATCTAATGTCTCTGAGCAAACCAAAGCTAATTCTACGGAGCATTAAGCATCTCACGCCTTGGTCAATGCACATTTGCTCATTCGAGAAAGCAGATGTCATTTGGAAATCTCCCGGGATTTGGGCTGAAGCGAGGAGAGGGATGTAATTTGACTAAATGAAATGTTATGAGGGGTGTCATCATCAAAATATGTTGCAATAATGTGTTTACATTGAGTCCGCTCTTTCAACTCTCTAACTTTATGTAATGAGCTACTTTTCAGCATCAAGGAGCTGCTCATTCAGAATCATTCTTCTGTAAGGAGGGAATGTGATAGTTGATAGCAAAAATAAGCAAGGCAAGAAAGGAAACTGCATTAGGATTTTGTTTTCTTTTGGCCATATGTTTATTTTGGCCTATTCAAAAGAAAATCTTACATTTTAAGCTTTAAGTATACTTTATATACCTGTGGAGAAATTTGTCATCCTTTAATACAGCTGAGGTAAGTGCCCAGTGGCCCATCTGCAGATCATGTGCTGGAGGTTTTACAATATTGATTGATGCATAATAGGGCTAATGAATTCAAATCTACCAAGGTCCAATTTTTTTGTCTGCATAAACTCTATTTCAAAAAGAATGAGATTAATTCAATCCTGATACACACTACATATTGGCCCCTAAAAAACACCTAATGCCTATACTATATACAGTATTATGTTTTGAATTTACACATGCAGACTGTGCTTCTCCCACTGAGTCCTGGTTTACACCTCATTCAGTCCGGGTTTGGACCTGTTTGGACCTGGCTCAAACCTGGCTTAGTCCTGGTTCACTGTAAATAGCCTTCCTCTACTTTAAAAGGTCTTTAAGAACGACCGGGAAACAGCGCTACATGGTGCATATTTAATAATTGGATCATTAGGGTCTGCTTGGTTCAGGGGCCTGCTGGGTAATCGGGAGAGTTGGGACATTTGAACATTTTATTTGATAATGCACTCTCTCCGTTGTGCTGCTATCGGCCTATAGGCTGTAACTGGGCTACAGCAGGGGTATGGGGCTGTTTCAGACAAGAATAACATCACACAAACATTTCTTTGACGTAAATCTATCAAATAATGACCGAGAAAGAACGCCTCATGCGTTTGAGATACCAGCAGATCAGCAGCGTATCAGTGAGCAGTAGACAGAGAAAAGGTAGGTGGCTGAAAAAACAGCAATGTGTTAAAATGTGCATAACTCAGAGCCAACATTTAATTTGTATGACTTGTTCTACTGACTGTGGAGATGCATCAGGCCCAGATCATGTGTGGCCCATGTTAAAAAAGAAAAAGACATCACACGGAATCGATCCCACTACCTCAAACTTATAAAGGTAAGCACCCTATGTTCTTGAGCTAAAAGGAGACAGTTGTTTGCTCGGTCAAAGTGATAAAACTCCCGAGCTGAAACAATGTCCCAGCACGCCCTTGGCTTGGTTTAAATTAAACTTTAGAGAACCATAAATAAGTCATTTCTGGGTCGTTTTGAGCCAAATAAAAAGCGCCTTCCTGTTAATCTGGCTGTCGCTGCTACATTGTCACTACAGAGAGAGAGAGGGAGGGAGAAAGAAAGAGATCAGGAAGCGGCTCGACTGAGGGGTTTACTTGGTTGGGGCAAAAGGTTGGATACAAGGTTCAGGCCCGGACGGTCGGCATTTTGGTCTGGATCCGCTAATTCGTGACCTCTGATGTACAAGAAGCATATTAATAAACTAGTGCTCAAACCTGTTTGCAAATTTCTGCATTTCGTTTATAAGGACAGCTACAGTGTACAGTTTCATTAAGCCCAATAACAGATGTGGAGCTAATGTCCATCTAGTCCTAGGACTAGATGGACATTAGCTCCACATCTGTTATTGGGCTTAATGAAACTGTACACTGTAGCTGTCCTTATAAACGAAATGC
>OMNZ01001389.1:1513-14504 GCA_900303255.1 Lesueurigobius sanzi | reverse complement strand
TGCAGTGCATCGTGCTGCTGAGAAGGTGACTGGCTGTAAACTTCCATCTCTCCAGGACCTGTATGTCTCCAGCACCCCAGGGCGTGCAGGTCGGATCACAGCTGACCCTTCCCACTCTGGACACAAACTGTTTAACCCTCTCCCATCAGGGAGGAGGCTACGGTCCATGTGGGCCAGAACCTTCTGCCATAAAAACAGCTTCTTTCCCTCCGATATTAGGCTCATGAACACTCATTAACATTCAATAACTCTGTATTAGACCCATGAACACTTACAGTAATAACTCTGTATCAGACTAATGTAAACTGAATAACCTGTTCCATTTGCACTGCTCTATTTGCACTGTATGTGGTATGTCCACGCTCACATTTGCTGCTAATCTGTAATTCACCATTTACCATTTATGCTGCTGTCTCGTATTGTGTTAAGTTACCATTTTATTAGCTTTTTTATCTTATTCTATTTTTATGCATGCCTTATAGTTATATCCTTTATTTTTTCCATAGTTTATTATTTATCTTTATTACAAGTTTATGTTTCATGTTGCACAAGTACACCAAAGAAAAAATCTGTGAAATCTGCATTGACAACAATTTGCAATAAACTCTATTCTGATTCTGATGGTACAGGGGATCAATCAGAGGAGATGTTGGGCGGGGCTAAGTGTTTGACGACTCGTTTCGATGGATTTATAGTGGATGGCGACAGCTGTGAAGTGAAGGAGCTCCATGTGTGTTTGGAGTTTAGACAATGAAGTGAAGGAGCTGCTATGTGTTTGTGGAGTTTAAACTTTTATCGCTGTTTACAAGACCTGGCATTAGCCTTAACTTGTCCTAATATCATTGTGCGTTTAGCAAATACGTTGTTTGTCCAATACCTGCTGCTGAAAGACATCAGGTCAGTTGTTTTACTGTGTGTTGTAACTTTTACCGTGGTTCTTGCTGTGTACAGTTGTGTCGGTGTCTGGACTCTGGTTGGTCATGGATTGAAAGTAAACGCTGGTTCTTGGTGATTATGTCAGTGGCTAAATCAGGTTTACTTGGTTCACATGCAAAAATGTGTGTCTTCCTGGAGATTTGTTTGTAATTCAGTAATTACTTTGTCCATTAACTAGCTACTTTTTCATACTGTACTGCCAAAGCAACACTGATCACCACTAAGCCCTTCTTCCTGTTGCAATACAAATTATCAACAAAAAAAAAAAGTTATAGGGATCATACCAGCAACTTTTATTGCAACAACTTAAATTTAAAGATCTTGCTGACTTGAATTGTACTCATTATGTAGAAAGCTACAGTACATAATTTTCCAAATAATGTGCAAAATGTATTTCATGTTTCTTGGACATCGAAGAAAATAAGTTTGTGAGGACAACATTGGAACAGAAGTGTTGATGGAGTCAAACTGTGGAACTCCTTGAATAAAAATGTTTATACGTTGATATGTACAATTCATATTTACAAGCTTAGGGCAGATGATTGAAACTGCATACATGTCGCTTTTTCTGTATTTGGTGGACTTTGGTTTACTTATTATTTTGTTACAAGGGACAGAATGTACAAGATTTATCTTCTCTCTGCTCATTTTGTTCATGTAAAAAAATACTATGCATGTAATCTACAAACCGAACATGAAAAGATTAAATAATATAATATCTAATATTTAAACTGGACCTATACTGATTCAGATCTGATTAAGAGTTGCACAGTTGGGAGTGTTGACCAGTTGTTTTCTCTCTCGAAACGATCTGAACGTCATAACTCAGAAACAAGTTGAATTGAATTTTCTTTGCAGCGCAAGCAATTAGGTGAGTCATAATAAGATGACTCCGTGGGTGGGCTCGTCCATTGGAAAATGTCACACAGGAGCACTGTTCTTTCCATTGTTCAGTTTATTATAGCAGTTATGGTAAAGATTATAGAGGACCAGACTTGGCTCAATGGGAGTTATCAGTAAAGTAGTAGTAAAGCAAAACCTTCAATCTCCCACTCCCACACATATTTATTGTCAATAAATATATTGCTCTCCAGTTTTGCTTTTGCTTTTTATGTTAATAATACATATAAATATAAAATACATTGCACCGTGAACGCAGGGGAGCAACACGGAAGTTTGAACGATTTGGCCTGGCGTCAAGAGAGCAGCAGTTGTTGTGAAAGTTCAAGTTGCACTTTCAGTTTTTTGTTTTGTTTTTAGTAGTTATTACTGATGAATATAACCTTTCTTTCCACCACATTTCAATGAAGGCTCCAAAGTAAAACATATGAAGTTGAATGTACTGTAGGTTTTGTCCCATGTAAAAGGAGATACTAAGGCAGGTCACGGATTAGTGGATCTGGGTCCCGATCTCTCTCTCCAGTCGAGCTGTGCCTATTGCACAAATGAACAGAAAGGAAAGCTACATACCACTTTTCATTTTGTTTAAAACGGACCAAAAATTACTTTGTTAAGGTCCGCTAAAGTTTTAAAACGAGTGGATGCAAATAATCTAATTAAATAAGCGTAGATGCGGCGTGCGATGTAGCGCAAACAGTAGCGCGGTTTCCAGATCGTTCAATAAACCAGGTCTAAACCAGGTCTAAACCCAGACTGAACCAGGTCTAAACCAGGGCTTTGTGTTTCTCCTATTCACTCGCAAGTGCACTGTCTGCATTGGCAGCATGTGTAAATTCATTATACTGTATTTAGGCATTAGGTGCTTTTTAGGAGGCTTAATGTATTGTATTAAGTATATTTTGTTAAGGACTACAGATGGAAATGAGCACGGTGCTAAATCTGGCGCAACCATCTTTTTATTGTAACACATTGTCCTTCAAATTAATACAAATAATGAATTGCTTTAAACACAGCTTAAGAAAAAATAAAAGTATTATTAAAAATCAATTAAAAAGTATTATTCCCATATCACCGAAAAATTAACGCATGTATGACATATGTTCCGGACCTTTAGGATTTTTTTAAATTTTTTTTTCAAATCGTAACTTGGTGGATTTTAATTCATGGCCCCTTGAAAACTGACAGGTTTTCAGTCAGTTTGCACTCTTAACATATACATTTTCACCTGGAAACAATTTAATTCCCTAATCTTCACAAAATGGTAAAGTGACTAAACATTTCTCCATTGATTTCTTACATTGTGGCAACGACATCTCCACTTTAGTAGCTCCTACAGCAAATATGGGCAAACTTTTTGATTCAAGGGCCACATCGGGTTTTTGAAGGGCTGGACTGATCGTGCTTTAAGGCGTTTCAAACAAGTGTGATATTTTAAATACGCTGGGAAAAAGTCAGAAATGGGAGCTGTGATGCATTATTTCTCCTTGTGAAAACATTGGCTTGGTCATGTTTTGTGGGGGCGGGATTGTAGTCGTGGGCCTGAAGTTTGCCCATAACATGTTCACGTCTTGTACTAGATAACATTTTGATGTTTGTTTTTAGAGTGATTTTTCAATATCTAATTCCAGCCTGGTGTATTGAGTTCCAGTGTGACAAAATGTGAAGACTGTATATTCTTTACATGTCCAGGTCCATTTTTGATAATACTGAACCTTACTTAGACTTCAGAACTTCTGATTTGTAACAAGTCACATGGAATATTGGACTATTTAGTGCATTTCTCCAATATACCGACTGCCATCGCCTACACATTTTCCAGAGTTCATGGGCACTTATGGTAATGCTTTGCTACCTTATGTTATGAAGCCTTTCTTTCTATATTCAGACATAAAGAACAGACACTGTGATCCTGATTTGAATAAACCGTGTAATTTCAGCTGTGATGCAAAGTGCTGGTGATTTCAAACCATTAACGTCAGGGACATTGTAATTTGTCACTTACGGAAAAAGTCACCTACTGTTCACTTCCTCCAGCTCGGGCGCAGAAAGATCTTATTTTTTTCTACATCATACAGGTGATGTGTAATGGTGCCCAGCCATGTAGCCACTTTGTTGTTGTAACATCAATTTGCCATTTTGTGTCACTTGCCAAGAGAGTTATTGATTTTTAAATTATATTTGTAAGTTCAAAACCTATCAATACCATAATTGCCTGTCCTATAATAGGATACTTTTCATAGTGAGTTTAAACTTGATCTCGTGGTCCACTGCCATATCTGTGCGCCGAGAAAGTAGTCTGCATTGAGTGTACCTGCATTTTTAAGAATTTTTTTTTTTTTTTTAATAATTTTATTTTAACACCAAGTGACAGTGGGATACAGAAAAACAACAACAAATGTACAAACATATTTTCATATTACAGCTTTTTTGTTGTTTTGCGAAAAACAGTTGTTGTTTGTGATTTTGTTCCGTTCTAGGGCCATGTTGTCTAAGTGGAGTGTGGGTGTGTGTAGATGTCCGTATGATTCTCATTATTATTATAATTATCGTCACTATTGCCATCATGTAAAACAATGTATAATGATTTCAATACCATGGGAATATAAAGATGTGGGGTTTATGGCCATGTTCGATGTGGTTTCAATATTGATCAAATGTGTTTTTTTTTTTTCATTTTTAAGAAATTTGACAACAAATAATCTTGGCTCTTCTGGGGATTTTTTTTTCTTTTTTTTTGTGATTAGCAGCAGTTTTGAGATAATTCAATGATGCTTGTGATTCTTATTTCATTGTGCTTAAAAACACTGTGACAGAAACTCAACAAATAATTGTTGAATTTCCCCATTTACAGTGAAATAGCTGAGCAAACACAGGTCAGGACTCTGCCATATTGGTACATTTCAGCTCTCTAGCTTGTTCCATCCAAGAGAACTCGTTAGCACACATTGTACGCAGCAAAAACTGGTTTCAAAATAAATAAACGTTTCTTAAAAGAAGAGAGCTCAAGTCATATACAAGGCAATGCAAAGTGCTTCACAATTACATAAAACAATGGGCTATATGCACAGAGAGCCCACGTGACCAACTTCCTGAGTCGTGAACCGGAGGCGAGCTTCCGCCCCGCATCAAATTGCATTGAATTATTAGCAGGTCTCAGACAAATCCAAACATATCTGAAGATAACCTGGTGGACAGCGGTTTACTGATACCATGTGACGAGCGGCTGGTTAAAAACATTACGTCGGATGTAACCACTTCACTGGAAGGAACGTGTGTGCTCATAACGAGAGGTGTTTATGCCTTGAAGCTAACAGCTAACACCAAATAAAAAATTAAACTAGCGCAAAGTTTTGAACAAGCATGCACAATAAAGAAGCAGCCTGTCAGCAGTTTCATTTTTATTTAGTTATTTAAATTTCATATTGTTTCTATTGAACACTAGCCATTAGCTCTCACATGGAATCAGTAAACCGCTGTCCACCAGGTTATCTTCAGATATCTTTGGATTTGTCTGAGACCTGCTAATAATTCAATGCAATTTGATGCGGGGCGGAAGCTCGCCTCCGGTTTACGACTCAGGAAGTTGGTCACGTGGGTCATCTGGGCAAATAGCCCATTATTTACGCACTTAAAAATAAGAAATAAATGCCATTTTACTTGTAAAAAGAGCAAAAATCGTGTTCGATTGGCAGATATTTTTACTTGGCAAGACAAATAAGACAACTGCGTTTTGATCCTTCGATGTCGGTTCTTCCCGTCATCGTGAAGCAGAATTCACCAAGCGTTGGATCGTTCACTCACTAATATGGAACGTGAACTGGGTTTAGACCATAGTGAGACTGATCACTTTTTGCCGTATATTGTAGTTCATGTAGGTTCATGTTGAAACATCCAGGTCAAATTATAAACGTTAAGATACAATCTTTGTCAACTGGACAGTTTTTGATTTGATGCAACTCTAGAACATTTCAATAGTCATCCAACTAGCATCATCAGCTAGGAGTTGAGACTGGAATCGACTGTACATCACAGCTGATGATGACTTTTGAAACGTTCTAGAGCTACATGAAACCTAAAAACCTGTGCGCTTGACAAAGATTGTATCTTAACAAGTGCATTGTTGCAAAACTGTATTTTCAGAGAGCGAGTTAAGCAGGGTTTTGGGATATTAAGTAAATACCATTGTAAATAAACAATTTATACTTGTTGCCTATGTTATTATAAGCCAGTTTGCCGTCATCTTTCTTTTTATTTTTTTAACAAGACAATTTGAACAAAAAGAAGAACCACATGCAAATAATGTGTTAATTTAAGGGTTAATAGCTACACAGCGTTGATCTGCCGGTGGGATGCAACATAGAAAAACCAAAATGGAGAAAATAAAAGGAGCGAAAAACCCAAGCAAGAGGAGTCTATACATAGTTAACAGTATTAATATCAAAGAAATGTGGTTGGAGACATGTAACTTTTTTGGAATAAAGACACCAAGCTGAGAGGACAAAACACATCCAGCCTCGTAAAAGAGAGCAAAAACCAAAATGTCCATCACTTTTCCCAAAAAAACGGACAAGAAATGTAAGAAAATCAAAGAAGATTTGATAAAAAAGAAAAAAAAAAAGAGGAGAAAGAAAGAAAGTGGGTGTACATAGTTTTTTTTTTTTTTTTTGGGGTTGCACTTTTGTCATGCAATCAGTTTGGCATCGGGTGGTGTGGAAAAAAAGTAATACCTTCGTCATCCGTGCGGTCACTAGAATCACTTATATCATCTGTGTTTTTCTTTGTAAGGGGACCTACGAAGAAAGGACCAAGAGGCAAAACATGGTGATCAAGAAAACACACATTCTCCGATTCCCCCGATGCTTTCCACCACAAAAGATGAAAAGAAAAATCTCAAACATGTCATAATGTCACACCACAAATCAAAGCAAGAAAAGATTCCAGTTCAAAAAGAGTGGAAAAATTGGGTTTTGTTTTGTTTTTTTTTCCCAAAATATGCCAGGATTTTCGGAGAGTCATCCTGGGAATTGGATTTTTCTCTTTTTAAACATATGAGGTTGATTAGCATTGTTTTCTTTTTTTTTTTTTTAGCAAGTATAGCAATCCAGAATAAGCTGTGAAAGGGAAAAAGGCATTGTTTAGAATAAAAAAGCAGAGAACAGAAGCCAGTGAAGATCTCCCTTAGTAAAAGTGCCGTAAGTGGTGCCCCCCCCCCCCTTTTTGTTGCAGTTTTGACATTTTCTCAATTAACTTCACAATTTCGTCACAGAAATGATGGTTTTTCACTTCATAGACAGAGGGGAAACTTTATTAAAATAGGTTTTAAATTATTTCAACTTTTTTTTTTGTTCCTACATAATTCCATATGTCCCCTCATAGTTTAATGCCCTCAATGAGTACCTATAATGAAAATAAAGCGGGAACAAAGTGTTTCTAAACGGTGGTGCTGTACGTACAGTATAAAGGGGAGCAACTAAAAAAAGAGCAAAGAGCAAAGAAAAAAAAACAATGATGGCATAACCTGGTCAGCCTTATAATGTTTCATGAAGATCAAGGCAGGGACATTTTTGTTGGTTTGTTTGTTTGTTTGTTGTCAGACCAACAGTCAACAGTCTTATGATGAAAGTATTTTTACCTGATATTATTTCATGAAATCTTATTCCAATGACACCACACTAACCAGTCATTTGTTATTTGTGCCTAAACCTTATTAATTTTTTTTTTTTTTTACTCACTGTTTGTATAATTGTCCGATACCTGTCCAACATATCAACACTGTACACAGCTAAACACAGTGTTCAGTTTCCACTCGACTGGCCTCACTGCGGGAGTCTCCGGCGGCTTCTGCTCTCGAACACAACAAGAGGCATGCAAACAGTGGTAACATTTTTAAAACATGACCCAGCCTTGAGGTGCTTCCTGTTAGCTCCGCTCACCAGGGGGAGTGCGGTCTACAATCCGATATTTGCCACCGCGGATCGAACATGCGCAGATTCCACAAACACAGAGGACGACAGCGAGGCATGCAGTTATGTAGAAACAGGCGCTCACTCAGCATACTCCAGATTTCACTCAGACGTTGTGTGTTCAGTGTGTTTTCTAAGAGGGCAAGAGCATTGTCCACATTTCCCCAGGGCCGGTGTTGAATCCAAGAGACAAAAACGAATGAAGTGCTGCCTACATTGCGGGGACGTAAGAAGCACCAGACAATATAGTGTGACTTTTCATTATGTGTTTTCACTCTGGGCCGCAAAAAACAAACTAGCAAAGATAAAGCCAGTCAGAAAAACCCATCAAAGGACTAAATAAACATTCACAGCACGCTTTTCAAACTGTTCAACAATCTAAGGCGTTGTGATAACTTTGTGACCAAAATCAGCTCTTTTGGAGGAAAGATATGGCAATTTTTCTATTTTGTTTGTTGTTGTTTTCTTTAAGCTCCAATGTTTAAGGCCTTTGTTTGGCTTTTCTTTCATATTTCTTCTAGGTATTTTGGATAGAGAGAAAATAACCAAACATTTTCTCTGAATACAAATGTCTTCATAGAAAAAATGACGCCCTCAAACGGGAGCAGTGGGTCTGTGTTCCCATGAAACACAGTAACAACATAAGCTAAATGTAAGTAAATCAGTGGTTTCCAAAGTGGGGTCCGGGCACCACTGGGGGGGGCTCAAAGCTTGTCTGCAAAAATAAGTAGACTGAAAAATTAACTTTTAAGTGTTTAAGTGTTTAGCTCAAAGTCATTGCTATTTCTTCTTGTATATGTACATTTAGGTTATAAAGCATTACAAATTCTGTTCAATACAGGGAACTATTATTAATGGGGGGCCCCTGTGGGATCTTTAGTACGATAAGGGGGCCACAACGATCCAGACTTTGGGAATGACTGGTCTAAAGCAAAACTGAACCAGTTCAAAATCTGCCTGGGTCACTCTAAACCAGCCAACTTTGTACAAAACTATTAGCCAATCCAAATTCAGTCTGAACTCGTCCAAAAAACAGTCTGGACCAGTCCGAAACCAACATAAACCAAGCCAAAACCAACATAAACCAGGCCAAAACCAACATAAACCAGGCCAAAACCAACATAAACAAAGCCAAAACCAACATAAACCAGGCCTAAACCACCTTAAAGGGAACCCTGACTGAAATGGCATGTTTGACTCACTGCTCTTTAACTATACTTTATTGTATCTCTCTCTCTTGTTCATTTCTATTACAGTCTTCAGTGCAGTTAAACTCTTACTAAATTATCTCTTTATTATTATTTAGTGAAACAAGCTCAGTCGGAGCAAGAATCAACACTCAGCTGCTGTAGTACATTTTTTTAACCACCAGGCGCCACTGTTTAGTGGGCTGTAAATCATGATCATTTTCAAAATTGGGTCTATTTCCGTCTCCGTTGATCACAGACTTGATCCCTCACTTCCCTCGTGTCCTACAGTCCTACACCACACTGTGGTTGGAACTGAAAAAGCCCAACAGAGAGCACATCCCTGCTAACAGTGACTGCTATGGCTCACAACACTGGATGTGCAGCGAGGTAAGCAACCATATGACGTCAGGACCCAGAATGCATTGCGACATTTACAACAATGGCGACCTACGCATAAAAATAGTTTCTAAAAATATATAAAACTAGGAAATATTTTGGGAATTCTTCTCTTATAGATAATGTAAGTGAGAGCAAGATGAATAATATGAGTCAAACATGCCATTTCAGTCAGGGTTCACTTTAAACTGGTCCAAAACCAGTCTGAACCAGTTTACAGGACCAAATGTGGGGAAACTCACTCACTCACTCACTCACTCACTCACTTTTATAGGAACTGGCTTCACCATTCATTTTAATGTGGATAGAACGTTCAATGACGCAAATAACGGACAGGTCTGGGAAGTGTTATGCTAGCGTACAACAGGCTAATGGATAGCTCATGGTATGATATGATTGCTATGGTATTTCTCCCTGAAAGACGTGAAATGTTCTCATAAACCCATCTCAGTGAAGAACTGGAAAGTTCAAAATGCATTTGGACGGTTGAGAATGACAATAATAAAAAAAATGCAGTCATAAATAGATCCTTTAAAGTACCACTCTTTTCAACACAAATATGTGGCTACGAGATCTTTAGCCGCTTTCTTCCATTCGCTTAAACACTTGAGAATTTATACTCCTCTTTGTGCAGTGTTGACTATACAAACACACTTGGCACAACATTCAAAGCAAAAATGAGTATTAAATAGCCTTCAGGTCACATTCCCTCAAATAATACTAGAAACTGTCTCGTTCTCATATGTCTCCAAATTGAAGTAGATGGGTGTGCTCGTACAGATCATCCGAGGTATGTGGAGGCTGTTAGCGAATCAACACTTGAGATGAATGTACTTCAGAACTTGCATCCATTAGAGAAACGTTGACAGCTGGCAGCAAATTCACCCTCGTTTCACCTCGTTCACTTTAAAAGCGAAGACAAACAATGGTTTACCTTCAGTAACTGCAGCAATAATAATAGTAGCACTTCTTGTTTAACTGATCTCAAACTCCCACTCAGCTATATATTACCAAATGTGATAAGTCATTTAACTTTGTGAAAAGTTAAAATACTGTTACATCATTTTAACATTTTCAGGTTTTGGGACAGTTTTCTCTTATGCATTTTCACCTGGAAACAAATAAATCACCCAGTAGTTATAATAAGGAGTGTTATTATTGCACTGCTTCAACCTTTCTCCATAGAACTACTGTAAATTGTGACCATTTTTCTGAATGCAATTTTCTCACATTGTGGCGACAACATCTCCACTTAAGTACCTCCTACAGACTCCAAACTTTCCAGTCTTGGAATTACAGAGAGCCCAACGTGCCAGAGGCTTTCTCCACCCACAACCAAAATCGCAGCGGAAGGGGTGTGGCTGGAGGCTTTGGGGTCACGCCCCTTCCGCAGAGATTTTAAAATTCTGGGTGTTAGCCACTCTTTAAATTGATAGTTCTATTTTGTTGAGAGCCTCCCAAACTCCAGCAGGTCGCGGCCCCATTATCAGTCCGACAATCGCATGGGGCCCCGCAGTCAAGTCGGATCATTCTTTTTAAACAAAATGTAATGTTTTTCTCATTAATTTGGCATAGATTTGCATATACAATTGCAAATTATGGAAACTGTATACTGCAAAAAGTGAAGTTAAATGTATTATTATTATTCAGAATATTTGACCTTTTTCAGAGTAATTTTGATTTGCCAAGTTAAATTATCTGCCAATGTAAGGCAGATCCAATTAAATTGGAAAAAGCATGTCATTTTAAGTAAATTTAGATGCATCTAATTTTTAGAGCAAGAAGTTGTTTTTTTCTTATAGTAAGTGCAAAAATCCTTGTTCCATTGGCAGAAAAGTTTACTTGGCAAGTCAAAACTCAAAACAAGGTCAAATATTCTGAATATTAAGTACAAGACTGTAAAGTTTGGAGACTTTAGGAGCTACTAAAGCGGAGATGTTGTCCCCACAACGTGAGAAAAATGCATTTTGACAAAATTGTCATTGAAGTTACAAGTTCCCATATAGTTTTACAGAGAAACCAGTGCAATATTGACTAGTGTTGTTCCGATACCATTTTTTCTCATCCGATCCGATACCGATATTTGGACTCAGAGTAGTCGCCGATACCGAGTACAACTCCGATACCACAATGTAAATAAAAACACTAGCAAAAGTCTGTAAAAAGACGCCAAAGCCCATAGCACATGGCTCATTCTGCATATAACATGTATTCTGTCAGTGTTCTGTTTCCACTCTAAAGATCAAATGAAAGCAAAAAAGAAAACACAAATGTATCTGCTGTGATCATTAGAGGGTTTAGTGTTTGCAGAGCCCAGAAAAAAGACCAGAAAAACACATTGTGGTATCGGATAGGTTTTGGTTCAGGTACTCACCGAAACCGATACCTGAAAAATCTGTGGGATCGGCATGAAATCCGATACCAGTATCGGTATCGGAACATCCCTAATAATGACACTCCTTATTGTAAATATTAGGTCATTTATTTGTTTCCAGGTGACAGTTTATATGTTATGAGCAGACTGGCCCAAAACCTGGCAATTTAAACCATTGTGTTTTGCCCGAAGTGTCTCCTCTTAATAAAGTTTGAAGATTTACTGCAAATTCTGGCTCATGATTCCACCAAACTGCTTGGCGGCCCATTCTCACTCTTTCCAAGTCGACTAAACGCATTCTCATTCCTCTGATTGCCTTGCTCGCTCTAAGATTTCCTTTTTCTTTTTTTTTCCTTTGGCCTTCTCCGCGCAGCATATCATTCAGTCCCGGAGTGGTCCCTGGGCATCTTCTTTTTGTGAATTTTGACAAGCGATTTGATAAAGCCGGCGCTGACTCCGGACTTTTCCACTGCTGAGTCAGCGCGGAGACGCAGAGACTCGAGGATCTCCGGAGCGGAAACGGGCGGGAAGCGTCTGGGGAGGTGTTACCTGTTTACTGCGAGCGTTTCGACAAAGATATCACTGTCAACAACTCCGCAGACAAAGATGTATGGGATTAGTTTAGCATATGCTCGGAACTCAGACGAGGATATGCGCTATGCTGTATGTGCCCCGACAGACTCAAGTCAATCAAGCTGCACATGGACTGGATTACAGCTGAAATAACAAATCCATTCATCAACAACTTAATTATTGGAATAGTTATCAACTATTTTAGTAAGCGACCAATCGTTCAAGACTTTGTATTCTTTGACGACAACACAACCGTGTCTCTAAAGGTATTTGGTTCCTTTCTACTGTCTACTGAAAACTCTGTGCTGGGTAACTATGCATAAGCCGTTTCGCGGATACCACCATGTTGACGTTTTTTCACGTTTTTTCACGTAATTTCACGTTGACGCGTTGCATTATGGTCTTAAATAGGGGCATATCCTGACTCCAGGGACTGAAATCTGTGACTGATTTGTGAATATTATAAGAAGTTCGAGGTATATTTGCTATTGATTCCAATATTTGATAACTATGAGCTGTTGATCGTCTCAAGGGTATTTACTTGTACTAATTATAGCACCAGAAACATTATCTGAAAACTAAATAAACCCTCTATATCAGGAAAATACTGTCCTCTGTTTGTGTCCTTTCAGTGTCCTTTGCAGATTTGGGAAAATAAC
>OMNZ01001379.1:18182-31659 GCA_900303255.1 Lesueurigobius sanzi | reverse complement strand
CTGTATTCTCGAGTTTGTTCCACTGTGAGTTTCAGACAGTTAACTTTGGGGATTTCCAAATATAACAGAGACTGCAGTCCTACCTGAGGTGCTGATGAAGAGGAACAGCACCCAAACGTCTCTCCCCTGCAGATGCCAAAAATACATTTATTTGATTATTTTTCAGTCTTGTTTCTTTCCTCAGATGTTTATATCATCTGGTTCAAGGAAAAGATGATCTGAGGAAAGCATCAAGGCTGAAGCGTAATCAAATAAATATATTTTTAACATCTACAAAAAGAGTGTACGGTGCTGGATTTTGAATGTTTATATTACTGTCAGAGCACATTAAGTATAGATATGGTATGGATATAGTGAATCCAAGTTTATTGAAGTTTTTGTTTAAGTTTTAATGATGATATGATAAAATAACGAATAATTCAAATTACATAATACAACAAGGCAATTGTGGCGCAGAGTGGGTCGTCTCATGACCGGAAGATCAGGGGTTCGAATCCCAGCTCAGGCAAGTGCACACTGTTCACCCACATGCCTAGCGCTTTGGATGAGTTGTGTTATATGAAAGTGCTACACAAATAAGATTCCCTTTCCTTTACAAATGTGTGGTTCTTAAAGTAATAGGCTACTATTTTCCATACTGAGATATGTTCTTAGACGAGTTGATGCGTACCTATGTCTGGTCTTTGTGCGTGCCGTGAGTCCCGTAAATAGACTGAAGATGTTGTTAGCATTAGCCTCTCACAGCATATTCCTATGGGTGAAGTTAGAAGCCATCTAGCGCATCCACGTTTTCCCTATTTAAATACGTTTCTGTGAGTAGTTACACGATCCAAGTATAGTTACACAAAATTAAACCTGTCGATTTTCTAAGCTGATAAAAAGTGCCACTATATTGTAAGGCGCAGTAATACGTCCACTGTCAATCGACAGGTTCAATTTTGTGTAACTATACTTTTCAAGATATCTGCCAATGGGAAAACATGTTTGCGCTTGATGGCTTCTAACTTCACCCCTGTTTGGGTCCATAGGAATACGCTGGGAGAGGCTAATGCTAACAACATGTTTTATTTGTCTATTTACGGGGCTGAGGGCACGCACAAAGACCAGACAGGTATGCATCAACTCGTCTAATCTCAGGTAAGAACATATCTCAGTATGGAAAATAGTGGCCTATTCCTTTAACTGATGTAGAGTCGGGATCCAGCTTCTATGCATCATGATGACAAGTCGAGACCCAAAAAAATATAATTTTACTTTTACTTAAAATAGTTAGCAGGTGGGCAACATGTCGTCTACATGATAATATTGAAATTGTTATTTGGAAGATGCAAAAACTGCAACTAAAAAATACAAATTAAATATACTTGCTCTTGATGTGAAACCTCTCAAAAGTTATTTTTTGCGACACAGCGATCTAAATTAAACACACTTCAGCACATTTTCACATATTTTTGATTGTTTGCAGAAATATTGCTTGATCGATAATAAAACTTAGTTTGCAGGAGAACTGCTTGGATTTAAAGTAAAAAGCTCAGGCATTAAATAATAGTTCAAATGGGTTTATTTTTCATTAAAAAGCCAATGTGTTTGTAATTTGCAGTTTGGCATTTTTTTAAAGTACATTTATTATCAAAATGAGGTCTTTCTTTGAATAGTTCAGTTGATTTTTAGGCATTGATCACAATTATTCCCATCCAAAATTATCAAAGAACTATAGGGTAACAATAGGGTTTGGTAAAGGTACTCAACCCACTCTTTTGGGTCCCGATCCACCAGTTGAAAATTACTGCTCTAAAGTGCCTTCTATTTTTATATCACTGCATGTTTTAAACGCTGCAGATTTCATTAAACTACGAAATAAATCCCCCACAGAGAAGCAGCAGATCATGGAACAGGCTGTAAGAAGAGAGGAAGAGAGAGAGAGAGAGAGAGAGAGAGAGAATAAATGCATTCATAGGAAAGATATGGTCATACATAATTCCATTATTGTTTCAGTAATTGTAAAATACATTCTTACATTGTGACTGCATCTCCCGTCATCTGCACATTTCATCAACGAAGCGGATCCCCCGGTGTTTATATAGAGAGGGGGCAGGCTGTAGAAATTGGAATAGCCTCGATGGGAAGGAGAATGGAGAAACACACATATACGCTACATTAACTATAGATGAATGATTATATTGAAAACCATTTTTTGACCCTGAGCTACCCGAACGCATAATAATCTCAGCGAATCCTCTCCACTCGTTATGCATTGAATAATGTGTCAATAAAGTAATAATTGTGTCAAGTCTTGGAGGTGTTGGAGAAGGCTCTTGGGAGATGGGGGAGAGATGTGCAGGATTCATGACATGTTCCTGCCGTTAGTGGGGGAGATTTAAGACAAAATGTGGTCGTCTTTGACAGTGTGAAGGCACGTGTGTGAAGGGTTTCCTTGTTTTCCGTCCACAACCGTATAACCGCAATGTTTTTGTCTCACACTAAAATGCCCATGTGACATCCTTCTTTGTCACCGCATGTCAACAAGAAAAAGATCCCCCTGTGTTTCCCAAGGAGAGGAAGGTAAATTATAGGAAAAGATGTGTAGCAGCGGTTCTCAAACTGGTGGGACTAGTGCTGTCAATTAAAATATTAAATCACGGTCAATCTCATGAACATCATAGTTAACACTGTTTTTGATTGAAAACAACGTGTAGTGTTATATTTCATACTAACATTGATACAGTTTTCATTATAATAATATAATTGATTATTATTCCACTATGTTTCTATGAACATGAAAGTCTATAAACCTGATCTATTGTGCCATCAGTGTTTATTCTCCATATATTTGCATTTTGATTTTTGATTAATAAAACAACAACAAATATTTTGTCCCAAATCTTACCAAAAGTATGCAGTAACATTGCTTATTTTTGGCACAAATGTTACTCCATACTTTTGCCCTCCATGTTCTATCTAAACAGAAAACTAGATGGCCGCTGACCAGTGCCACATTTTCAGGATGAAAAAGTCAAGTTTCAGGCAAAAAAAAACAAACAAGTTTTTATCTAGTCCCGTTTTGAATCCCTGGGCGATTAGAGCACAGTCAGCAGTTTTGGAAAATTCTAACTTAGTACTTTTTGACACGAATTTCCAACGTGGTCTAGAAGGACATCGTTGGAGTCATTTTAAAGCGCAAACCATCCTCTTCCCAATAAAAATCTCGCGGAGATATTCATGTTTATATTATTTTTTCTAAATCAGAGTGTAAAAAAAGCCCCATTGGCAGATGCAAATGTACTTATTACTTATTTTGGGGTTATGCATATTTCAGTCTGTTAGGTATTTTGTTCATAATTTTAGCTTTTTAGGATTATTCAATGCATTTAAAATATTTATGTGTAAATATAAAATAAAAAATACAGTATTTTGTATTACTAATGTCAGGGGCGCCCAAAGTGCAGCCGGGGGCCCAAGCTTCTTATTGAAATGGCACACGTGATGCTTTTTTCTGCAAGTTTAACAATTCTACTCAATTAAACATTTTAACATTTTATTGTAGGACAGAGCTTGCATTAAGGTTCCTGACTAAATCCACCACGTGAGAACCTCTGTACTATACTGTGTGACTAAATGTGGATTTTTTTTCATGGTGCTACTGCAAATGATCACAACATCATAGTGTTTCTTTCAACAATAATGTCTGTGACACCCAATAGTCTGTCACTGCATCTCACATAATCTGCAGATTTACACCAAGAAGTAGATCCCCCAGTGTTCGAGGAGTGGGGGCAGGTAGTAGGAAGGCTCTGTGCGAACGAGAGTGGTGAGATGTGCAGGTTTTGCTGGCACAGACACTAATACAATAATCTCATGCATTTCAGAACATGTATGCAGAGGTCTAAACGACATGTTTGCAGGCTTATAAACTCCATGGAGACAGGATATTTCCTTGTTCGCAAAGATATAGGTTACGCTCACATTACAGAATTCTATTTCAGGTGTCAATACAACTGTGTGGGAGAGAAACAGAGAAAAAGAAAATTGACAAATGTTATACTTGATCAGTATTTGATCACAAAGCTGCCATATTATTCTCATGGCTGAAAGTCCTTTCTACTGGCCAACATCAAGCACTTTTGTCACCCATTTTGGACACCTTTTTATGAGGAAATAATTAGACCTTAGTTCATATGTGTTGACAGAGATGACATTGAACTTTGTGACATTTTTCTTTGGAGGAATTGACAGTTACCATAATTACCACTGTGGAATTTCCAGCTGTACCTCGCCTCAATTTCAAAATATAGGCTCTTTAATATGTTGCGTCACGTGAATGCAAACTATTGTCTCAATAATGGCCGTCTTTGCGATTCCCTGTGCAATCATTCGAATGATTGTGATTTGATTAATTTTGTAGCTCATACAGTGTTTCTTGGTCGTCACAGCATTTTTCGCAATCTGTAAATTCACTAGTTTCTGTGGCTCATTATAAACATTTTAAATTAATTGTGTCGAAATTAAGGTTTAAGCATTCAATTTGATTCCAGCAGGCATTAAACCAAAGTTTCTTTGAAAACAATGACATTGCTTGAGGTTTTTACTCTATATTTTCGTCAAATATCCAAAAAAGCACTTCCAAAATGGATAAATTGATATGATTTAAGATAAGATTTTTGGTTTTGACCCTATACATATTGCTCAAGAGTTGCCTATTGGGTTCAATTTACTTCTTAAATATTCACTTCATATTCATTCTCCTCATTACTCTTCATATTATTACTCTGCTGCTATTATTCTTTGTTATATATTCCGTGGAACCGCTTTCAATGGGTCACTAACATTTAACAAAAAACATTTCTTTCAACATTTAGCTACGGAAAAAAAAGGATTGAAACACTTGAGTCTGCTTAAATTACTGTTATTGATTTGTTTTCGTAATAAATGCAGTTTTTTTGGATCATTTAATGCTTATTTAACAATAATTCATGATAGTATTTTCCATTATATATGACAAATCCAATTCTTATTTGGGTTGCAACTTGAACCACTGCTCTATTATCAGTGTTGGGGGTAACGTATTACAAAAGTAACTACTGATAGTTACAGAAATATATTACTTTTTCAATAACTGAGGAATATAATATTCAACAAAACACAGTTATATATTAGTCATTACAATTTAAGTAACTCAAGTTACAAGTGCAACTCCCCCCAAATAAGATGCAGCACCAAATCAAGTTGGATAGAAAGGAGGCTTGTGTAGCCAACATCATCAAAACAAAACACAAAAGAATGGGGAGGGCTGAGGAAAAGGAAATCTTTGACCACACTTTTGCTCTGTGGCATTTTCTCACAATTTTCAGTGTATATTGCCAATAGTAACTCAAACATAATACAAACATATTACATTTTTACAGCTGTAACAAGTAATATAAAATGTATTACAATTTTAAAATAATTTGGACCAACACTGTCTATTATATATTCTTCAAAGAAAGAAATGATGAAAGTTTCGATTGGTTGCATGTGTACAGCGTATTGTGGCATTAAAATTGCGTCAACAAGTATTTAGTTTCACCAGCGAGTAGACCGCTGAATGGTGAAACCTGCCCCCTCTGTGCGAAAACACAGAGGGGGCAGGCAGTGGAGTAAGGTTCCAGAAAACAGGGGGCTGAGGAGACACAGGAGAGAGTGCAGAGATGTGCAGGATTTATGACATGTTACTGCAATCACATTAAGATTCAGCGAGGCGCCCCGAGACAGATGCTGAGAGCACCACAGTTTATCACACAGACGCGGGGGTATAGTGCATCGCCTCCAAAGGGTTTTACTATGTTAAATCATGGGCTGAATCATGGCGTTTATAAGCAAATCATAAATACAGCGCAGGTGCCAGTGTCCTTGAAGAAACGCTCCGATAAGTTATGTGGATGATTTTACTTTTACAGCAGCACAGTGTGACCTTTCCGTCTCCTCTCCTGTTGCAGTGTGTGTTCTATCACTCAGTCCCTCATGAGTCTTGTATTCTCTCTCTCTCCTTCAACGCAGCAAAGGAAATGACTTGAATTCAGTATATTTGTTTTGATAAGTCAAGGTTTTTTCGCGTATTGGAGCCTGGAATATTTGACTTGTTTCAACTTAGTTCTGGCTGATGCTCACATTTCATTATTTCACGTACCCAGGTGAGATTTTTCTTAGATTAGATTTGCGTGTTTTCAAATCAAGACTTAGGTCACAGAGCTCATTTAAAACAAGGTTAGAAGCATTAACATTTGAGACAAGACTAAAATACGAAGTGTTAAATTAGTACAATGAGTACCTGTAGCGCTCATGCCTCACAGCAAGAACGTCCTGAGATTGATCCCCTTTCTGTGTGGAGTTTGTGTGTTCTCCCTGTGGCTGCGTAGGTGTCGTCTGGGTTTTCCCGACATAACTAAAATAGAGCTCCCCTGAAAAAGAGATAGTTAATCTCAATGGGCCTCATTCGTGAATGATTTCTTCTTAAGAAAGGGACTCTACGGAAGTTAAAATTTAAAAAAGAATACATTTTCCACCCTCTACATGCTCCAGCAATGTCCCACGCTGTACTGTGAGCCCACACCTATCCCACTCAATTGCCACTATAAGCCTGCACCGTCACTAGAAAGTTGCGTGTTCGGGCCGAGTCATTCACCAGCTTAACATGGAGACTGCAGTTACGCGGACGGCCAGAGGTGGCAGTCACGAGTATGAAAATGATCAAACTCCGTTGAGCCCCTTTAAGTACAACTTAAAGTTTCTGAAAAATCTTAGGCCTGATTCACGAAGCGTTCTTAAAAAGTCAAAACTCAAAAAAGTCAAGAACACCACTCCCCTCATTATTATGAACTTTACATTATATTGACTATGGAAATACAAAGACACACCCTTTAAACTTCCATATTTGGGCATGGCAAGAGCATGAGGCAGTACTCATTACATTTACTCAAGTACCTGTGAGTAACTTTTTGAAGTAACTGTTTTGGAGTACTTTTATCACACAGTACCTTTTAACGTTACTCTTATTGTAAATAGTAGTGATGGGATTTTCGGCTCTTTTGGCTCCCAAATGGCTCTTTTTAAATACTATATATTTTCAATTAACAAAAGGTTTTAGCAGAGATTTTGCTTAGTGACCTGTTAAATTAACCATTCTACACATAACCACAATTACTCATGTTGATTAAAATGAACAAATATAAAGTATTGTTATATTTTCATGATTGAAAGTCACACAAAGGACCTATTTTAAAAGGTAACACAACAGCAATAGCTGACAAGCTCATAATGTAGCATGCATTATGCAGCATTCAGCTTTATTGTTTTGGAGGTACTGAAAGAGCCTCCAAATGCTGCTTCGTTTTCTGTTACTCATGATTTTACAAACCGCACCAATCCTGTCGTTCTCTCCTCCGTGCCTGTACGCACGGTGCGCCAGACTGTTGGAGCAGGAGTTCAGCACGGCCCCTCTCTCTCTCTCTTTCTCTCTCTTTCTCTCTCTTTCTCTCTCTTTCTCTCTCTTTCTCTCTCTTTCTCTCTCTTTCTCTCTCTCTCTCCTTTTCTCTCTCTCTTTCTCTCTCTGTCTTTCTCTCTCTCTCTCTCTCTCCCTGCGCTGATACGTGCGGAGAAATCGTGTTGCGCTTAGAAAAAAAAAAAAAAAAAACGGCTCACGGGTGACACTCGGCTCTTGTCGTTCACTTAAAAGAGCCGGATCTTTGTACCGACTCGTTCGCGACCGACCCATCACTAGTAAATAGCCTCCTGTATTTTGCCTAAAGTCTCTCCTCTGATCATGACGCGTCTGAACCTGCCCAGAGCAGAGTGGCTACTAACGAGCTGCAGCTGTCAACTGTGTAAGTCTGATTTACTATCTCTGCTCTATACCACCACTGATCACTTTCAACCTCGCAAAAAAATATATTTTTAAATGAAATAATTTTTAGTAAAATGGTACTCATGCTGTGAAAGATTCAGAATGTTTGGGTCCAGTTTGACTGTGATAATATTCTAAAATTGCAGACATAAGAGTTTTTTGTTTGTTTTTGTTTAGTTTTAAGGACAGCATTGAATTTGCATTGCATTGGAATGTACCTAAATAAATATAATAATACTGCAATAAAGATAAAAAAAAAAAACATCCTCTAGGCTAGGTAGTCTTGAGCGAATGCAGAAGAAAAATTTCCAGAGACAGTAAAGAACCCCTTTGCATGAACTGCTCAAAGGAAAATTACCCTTCTAAATTCAATCAACGTGAGAATTCCTTTTTGTAATTCACCATCAAGTCTCCAGAGTGGTTCTTTTATACTCCCTTCTTTTCATGTTGTGCGCTTTATTCGCGTGCCCTTGACTCATCGTTTTCATTTTCATTTACATGGCCCCACTTGTATTTCCGCTTGTACACCTACATCTTTACCAGCGCTCCGTCCTCCCATTCCCCCCCCTCAGCAGACAAACGCCAAAGAAAGGAAGAAAGAATCCAATTTTACTGCTAAGTGTGCTGTGCAGAAGGCCTGACATGTCATTTCTTTTGGGACTAGTTTTCACGGAGGCGAAGGCTTTTCAAAGAGCCGGTGGGCAAACCGCGACGCTTCCCCGGCTTTGTGTGGAGTGAGAAGGAGGCGCGGATCAATAGATAACGCAGAATTCATCAGGTGAAAGTTGTGATCAATGGAGGCTGAGACACAGGCAGAGACGCGCATAGTCAAGCACCCGCATCGATCCTGCGCTTAAATCTGTTTCGCCGAGTTAATTTAATTATTCATTGAGCGGCTGGCGCTGGTGTCACGGTTGCGACAGAGTTGGGCCAGCCTCCGTGAGATAAAGCTGAACTGTAATGATGCCACTTAATGAGAATGTCTGTTTTAAAACCTTTTTTTTTTTTCTTTTTCCTTTTTATGTGATCGAGCGTGTCAGTCCTCGGGCGCTGTGCATTTGTGAACTGACGCAACAGCATGGAAACTTGCCCATAAGATATAGAGCCCTCCTAAGTGATGTTATTGATAGGCTTTTGCACAGTAAGCAGAGGCGGGGTGTCACTGTGGTGTAGCTGTGTTTCTTGGGGTCCTTTTTTTTTTTTTTTTATCACAAAGCACTTTTTACAACATGAAAACATTAAACTGATAGTCGGTAATTAGGGATGCCATGATTCTAAATTTGGGAATCACGATTATTAGTGTGAGAAAAAATATCACGATTTTATGATTACTCGCGATCATGATCGATATCATGATTTAAGAAAGAAATATCACGATAACAGTATATTTGACGATATAATTGACAACGGATAAAATATTTCTAAATCTCAGCTTTACCTATTGGGATTTTTTTTTTTTTTGCGCCATGCTAATTTCCTTGCAAATTTGATCTACTCAAGCAACATATATCCTTCAATTCATTTCACGTTTTAAGCACCTGCCTCCACAGTCAGTGTTTATGCTGCTCTGAGTGGAGCTGAGCGTAGCATTAGCTGTGATCTCCATCTCCGCTGGTCCTGACTCCTGACTGAGGGCACATGCTAATTAGATCGCATCTACAACGATAGAAAAAATGACGATGATATCCAAAACTCATACCTCGATATCTATATACGATACGATATGGCCCAGCCCTACTCACGATTATTGGAATTAAGGAAGAAATGGGAAAATTTCTCAAAATCTTGTCAAAATACTGTCCAAACTTTCACAAAAAAAGAAACTCTGCTTCATATGTATATTTTTATATTTATTTATTAGTTTTAGTTAAAAACTATACACATTGATTTCCATGCACTTGCAGTTTCATGTTATCAGAATTTCATTATGACAAATGCAGCGCTCCCTATGCAGTTCTTTTGGGACTCTTCCTTTGGCCAATAATCAGCAAAGACAGATAGGATCAACTTTTTTCCCCTCATAATCTGTTTAAATTGGTGTCTCATAGAGCTGTCTACAGGTCCTTGTCACTATTTTGACATGTTAGTGCATATTAGTAGAAATCTTAATTTAGTGGTAAAAACCGTCCGTGTTGCTCCCTCTTGAGTTTGAACCACGACAACGCATGTGAATTTGAATTCTCCGTCTTAATTAGCTCTAACAGTATGCTTACGTAGTGATTCTGCTCCAATGGAATCTCAAAGGGCTCAGTCTCGCACACTCCCCGTAGCCATTTGGAGTTTTTTTTTTCTTCACAAACTCTGCAGATCGCACACTAGGAGGCGACAAAGTTGCACATATCACGTCCATTGTAATCAAACTCACTAATTCCTGTTTGCTTTACACTCAGCTACAGATCGTACATTTATATCAGGGCAAACGCTCCTATTAAGTTAGCAAGATGACATATTGCCTCTAAATTATGCCTTTGAGCTGAGTGTGCTGTACTGTGTAGGCTAGCAGTAGGTATAGGAAATACATGTCCCATAATGCTTTGCCCCTAACTACACACGTGCAGTCCCGTGTCCTCCTCATTATACATAATACACTAAACCTGCCCACACTCACCCCCCTGCACCTCACCCCAAAGCCTCCGACCACGCCCATATCGCGGCGGTGTTAGGATTTTGTTTGTGGGTGGAATAAGGCTCTGGCACGTCCATTTAGTTACCCTTTAAAAGTACATTCCCCCTCCCCGCCTGATTGGACCGGAAAGCCCCTCATCCGTACCTCTCACCCAAGACTCTGATTTGTTGCTGAGATCATTAAAGGGAGGGACTTTGGAAAACATAATATTTTTAGTTACTTACTTTACATCAAAATTCAGGCACAGACGCATTCTATTAAACGCATTTTCCATTAAACACACACTGTGAGTGAGTGAATGAATGTGAGTGAGAAAACCTCCCTGTTGACATATGAAAACTAATTGTTTTAATTCATTTAAACTTTAGGAAATTTTTCCAATTTTCTCCAATCTTATTTTTCTTTCGTAATATCACTCTTAGGTTTTGTTTGTCACATCAACACTAAAACATCAGACTTTTATGCTCAGTGCTCAAGTAATGCTTTTTGCTTTTACTCAATTAATTATTAATTATTTGGGTACCCTACTTTTTACTTGTATATGAGAAAGAATGAATGATACTCTCACTGAATATTGTACTCTCCCCACCTCTGATAGAGAGGTACTTGCTGCTGCTTTATTTTTGGACAAAAGTTTCTGTACAAACAGCGTGTTATTTGGCTTAGCTGTTGCCTGCAGCGCTGCCTTCAGTGATTTCAGAATAGAAGTAAAGTGCAGCCTCTGTTGCTTACGGCTTCAGCCCTGTTTCTGTCTCTCATTCACTCAGCGCACGTGTGAAATGTGTGGTCTGTCATTTCAGAGCTGCACACCAGTTTGCATGATGTCTTTACCTCTTGCAGGTGTTCACTCAGTCCTTCACAGCCTCCTATGCCATCTACACTGTGGCCACTGGGTAGGTAGAATGAGGAATGCTGCTGCATGGATGCACGGGGCATGAGATCGACCCGTGAACTGTAACTATAGAAATAATCCAGCTGCATCATGATGTCAGACATCTGCATCTTCCATTAGTCTGTTTGCAGGTCCCAATAAGGTTTGAAATAAATGTAAAATCCTTTGCCTGACCTCCATGTTGCACATAAACTGAAATGAAAAGCTGGAAGATGATTCCGATAATGTAAACCTGGTTTGAGAACTTTTCCAATAGGACCTGCAATATTGATCATCGCCTGTATTTGCCTTGAAGGAACCGCTTGCCGCCTGTTGAAGACAAAAGTCCTCTGTTTAATTCTTTAGACGCTGTTGCATGATCCAGCTCTGGCTGTTTTAATGTTGCATCTACAGTTGGATGATGGATGTTGCAGGTTGGTCCTTGGTGTGCTCACCTTCAGGCTCTGTGTGTTTCAGAGACCTCCAGGACCTCAGCCCTCCGGACAGAGAGAGGGCAGCGCTGCAGTTCGCCTCCTGGGGGCCACAGGGGAACCAGCTGGTAAAGCACTCACACCTCTCACACTAATTTGATTCATGAACAAGATCCCGGATCCTATTTACGAGCTGCATGTTCAAGTGAATTGGAAACACTTCATTTTGACAATTCCTTAATGACAACACCATTACCTGTCATTATGAATTGATCAAACTGAATTGTCTTCTTTAATAGCTGTGCTCCACATGAGCCTGATCATTTATCTCAGCCTGTCTGTGCTGTTATTAGCCCCTGGTCTCTGTTAGGAATCTACAGCTCATTCAGACGCAGGAGGGAGATTTAATGCTCAGATTTATTCACAGTTGGATTCTGGCCTATGTTCCTACAGGCAGTCAGTGTATGCACTTACTAAAGATATGAGGGTTAGTCAATTTTACAATTAGTAATTATATTAGATGTCACAATAAAACTGTAAGGCTTTTAGACTAGTAGTAATAATGGGATATAATAATAATGGCATTAAATATTCTGGTCAGGCCATTCTCTTTGGAAAGACATCTCACCTATCATTTAAGACGAGACACTGCTGAGGAACAGGGAAACAAATGTGATATCAATTTGAAACCTTGGCTGTATATAGTGCTTAAAAATGTATTAGACCACCTGTCATGAAAACAAGAAAACATTAATACCTTAGTAATATATCAAAAACGTGTTTCAAAGTAACAATTTCATTCTTATTCATTATGAAAATAACCAATTGGAATAACACAATAGTCCTTGTTGACAAATAATTACCTAAAATGTCAATATTTTGTATGGCCACCTTTGGCCCTGATAACAGCTTGCATTCTTACTGCCATTGTTTTTATGTTGGTTTTTCATTTATTTATTTGGTTTATTTGATAGGGACAGATGTCTGATGTATGCATCGCAGCACTTATAGCAAAAGCTAATTTGCTGCACTTTTGCAAAGTGTCTTTTGTTATTGAGTTCCAAATAGTTTGTAGCTGTTCCCAGAGACTTGCTTTGGATAAGACTTTGGTCTGATCAATTTTGTCACTAAATCCCAGATCTGTTCAAGGTTCAAGTCTGGATTTTGTTTTGGTCAGTCCATCAGATCCAGCTCCAGCTTCCTTTTTCCTTAACCATTATAGAAACATAAAAGGATATTTTGGTAAACAGAAATACTGTTCAATTATAGCAGCAGTGGCAAACACCTTATACTGGGTGGTGGTCTAATAAATGTGTTAAGCACTGTATTACTGACCACGAGAAAAAAAAAAAATTGTGTTATTATAAGTTGTTTTAATATAAGTTTTATGTCATTTTATGCTTTCATATAAAAATAAGTAATTTTATGTGTAAAAATGTACTATATTTTTAGCAACAAAATCTAAATAATAGATAGAGACAGATTCAAATCCATGGTTTTATTTTGTTGATATATTAGTAACAAAGATTTGTTCAGAGTGAATTTTTGAATAAACTAGTTATTAGTGAATAAATCTGTAAACATTTCACCTTGTTTTTGGGGTCCAAAACTCAATAAATCAGGTTTGGAAATAGATATTGGAAAAATATTGTTAAGTCAAAGACTGGAAAGTT
>OMNZ01001379.1:2182-18162 GCA_900303255.1 Lesueurigobius sanzi | reverse complement strand
CCATGGTTTTATTTTGTTGATATATTAGTAACAAAGATTTGTTCAGAGTGAATTTTTGGATATCTTGGTTAGTTTTTGAATAAACTAGTTATTAGTGAATAAATCTGTAAACATTTCACCTTGTTTTTGGGGTCCAAAACTCAATAAATCAGGTTTGGAAATAGATATTGGAAAAATATTGTTAAGTCAAAGACTGGAAAGTTTGGAGTCTATAGGAGCTACTAAAGTGGAGACGTTGCAAGAGTGTAAGAAAAATGTATTTTGAGAAAATGGCCCTTGAAAACACAATTTCCCATATTCCGGTAATTCAACAATCAAACACCTTATTGTGAAGATCTGGTTATTCATTTGTTTCTAGTTGAAAGTTTTTAAACGTATTCAGTTTAACAGAATCATTTTGTATGAGCTTTGATGAAGAGATTGGCCATTTAACACAATGGCTGTTTAATCACATTTCCCTCAAGCGCTGATTTGGAGCATCCTCGTTTGTCTTTGTTTCGTCTCTTATGACAGATGACTTATTGTGAGAAGTTACAAGATGAGTTTTAAAATTGACAGCTCCAAAATGAGAAGAAATGATATTTACTGTTTGACCAATTGAATAGGGATGGGAACTTCTGGATACCTCTTGATTTTATATGATACGTGATACATGGCTCACGATAACCTCACGATATGCTGATACTGCGAAAATTGATATATTGCACTTCATAACCTACAATACATAACTTCTTTACACTGTTACTTAAATCAACAACTACATGCTTCAATTTTGTATGATTTACATTTGAAGAATTCATTTGCAGAAGCAGATATCTCCGTTTTGAAGTTTTTGCAAAATATGTTTAAGATTTTTATTGCCATACTCTACAGGTGACACCAGAAAAGATGAATCAATTTGATCAATAACAAGTGTTTTCATATTTTTGATGTGCAAAAATTGATGTGGTCATTACAAGCACAGCTCCACAAAGAGAACATTTCAAGCATATGATGATTTTTGTCAATGGCACTTATCTGTTTTTGCAAATGAACTCGTGTTATTTGTGTTTTTCTAAATAAATTATACCTGACTTACTTACCGAAAATGGGCCTACTCTAGTGTCAGTGCACTAAATGAATTATGTTTATCTTATTTATAATCAAAAGCCCTATCATTAAAATGCATTTATTCGTGTGTTTGGTCCACGTATTTAAAATAGTAATGCTGTCCTCTACTGCTCTGACTGTATTATTTACTGCCATTGGCCTCAATAAGATTCATTGACATTCATTATCATGCATGACGTCATCATCACAAGTATTGATAAAAAATATTGCTATATATTGGAAAGTCCATTGTACATTGTACATTGTAACACCCCATCTGTTGAATGAAAGCCATTTACTCACTGTTTCTCATGTTTCTTATCACAATCATCACAACACAGTAAAACTTGTGAAATTGTTATTGGCAGGAGAGGCATGTCCTGGCTCTGACTGCGGCGCGTTGGCCCCTGTTCCACTCAATGTTGGACACGGGCCGATGTTCAGACTGACAGCCAGAGCGGGCGCCTGTAAATGTCCCATGTTTGATAATGGATTTGCCCCGTGTCTGTGCCACTGCCAGGCCTACGTGTTCGAGGGAGATATCTACTACAAACAGAGCGTGACTGCCAAGCCCCTGCGCCTCACCGCCACCGAGCAGGGGGAGCGGATGATCAACGGCCTCACAGACTGGACCTATGAGGGTAGGAACACTTACAACTTCCATTAGTAGCAGCTGGAGGCTATTATTTACAGAGGGTTCAGTAAGTATTCATACTGACTTCATTTCTGCTGTCATGTTGAAGTCCTCTCCGATCCAATACCAATAACTGGGCACAGGTTAGCTGCCGATACTGAGTAGTATGTAAAGAGATGCTAAACCCTACTCCTCGCAGCTAGTTATGTAAAAGAAAAATAATAAGTCAGTGCGATTCACACTGCTCAATTCTGCCAAAGTTCTTGATCTACTCTAAAGACTAAAGGCATCAAAGCGGTAACACCTATCGTTTCTCTGACATTTTGGCACTCCAGGATAGATTTTTTTGGTAGGTTTTCTCTGCTCATAGAACCAGCTCCATGATTGGTTGTGCATATATTCTATCCATAGAAATAAAAATGTGAATTGTAATTCAATCAATCAATAATACTTTTTTTTTATACACAGCCACAGACAAGACGACAATAACAAATATAAACACCTTGCTATGATCACTGGAGGTCACTCATTTGCAGACTTGCTAACGGATGTGGACAGTTGCATGTAAAACAGTATTGCGTTTGGCCCTTTGCACGCTAATTTTGGTCCTCTGTGGCCGAGCTTGGTCCTCACCATACTTTTATACAGGGACTGGCTCTATTCATTTCAATGGGATAGAATGTTCAGTGGCGCAAATAATGGTCAGGTCCGGGATGTTTTAATCTAGCCCATTCCTAGCAGCATTTCTATGATTTATATGGTTTCATCCATGGAGATAGTTCTATCAGAAGAAAACAAACAAACCTTAAAAAAACATTGAAACAGAAAGTAACAGCAATAAATAGGTCAATATAAGGTCAAATGCGCACTAGTATCGCGTTTTTGCAAAGTTCCACAATGCGCATAAACAATAATAGTAAGTCTGTATACCTATTTAACAGCAATTCAATATTACTTATTTTTAAGATAAAAGTGAATTAATAGAATAATTAGTAGAAAAAAAAATAGGTATTTATGCATATACTATACAAACGCTGGGAATGTACAGTATATGCACATATAAGGTACAAAAGGGGCTAGCAGCCACAATGCAGTAATCAGCAGTGCCTCAAATCTGTGGCTTCTTATTTAGACAAATACAACCTACAAATACAATACACATATTTACATATTTTTTTCTGAACAGAGGAAATTCTTCTGTCATACGCCGCCCACTGGTGGTCCGAGGACGGAGCTCGACTGGCCTACCTGTCCATAAACAACTCTGCCACTCCCGTTATGGAAATACCGCACTTTTTGGGAAGCCTGTACCCGTCAAACACCTTCTTCCCTTACCCAAAGGTAGAATGAATATTTGAGAAGCATTATTTCTGACACAGGCTTCATTCTGATATCCTTTTGTCTCCCTTTCTGCTGACAGGCTGGTTCCAACATCCCATCCGCGAGTCTGTTTGTAGTCAATCTATACGGCCCCGCTCACACTCTGGAGATGTTGGCGCCAGACTCCCTCAAATCCAGGTACCAGTCATTTGGAGGAAAACATACTACACGTTAAAAGGGAATAGACTAAAGTCGAATAGACTAGACTTAGACTTAGACACACTTTACTGATCCGTTATTCGTCACAGCAGCTCAATAATGAATGTGAATGACAAGAATATCTACTTAAAATAAAATGTATTGAATTCAGAAAAGTTTGGAAATCACAAGGTTGGATTTATTTACAATATCTAGAGATTGCTGGTTTCAACCCAGGAGTCAGTCTTGTGTCTTGTTTTGACCCAGTTTAGTCCTAGATAAATGCAAGTTCAGTATATTAGTAACTAAAGTTCCACAGGTGACAGAGAGAGCTGTCCTCTTGAGGGAACGACAAACTAGAACCTTCTGTAGTCGGGCTGTTAGTATTATTCAATAATAGTTTAGACCTAGTTAAAGCCTGCTCTCACTCATGTTTAGGTTCTAGTTTAGGCCATTTAATCGTGGATTAGTTCATTGGTACCTGCTGTAATAAAAAAAAAAACTTCTGAAGCTTAGGTTAACATATTTCCCCAGGTTGCAACCTTTACCTATTTGTAGCAAAGTTTTGTGTCGAAGGGGCAAGAATAGTTGTCTGGTGTTCAAACAAATGTTTTTTTCTGTAAAAAAGTGTATTGTAAAAGCAGGACTGGGCAATTTTAAGAGAAATTAAGATCTTGATATTTTGGGGGACTTTCTCGATAATGACAATAAAGCAACATTTTTTGAAAACCATCAAAAATGTGCTGGCAAACATCTTAGTTTAGATTGTTTGGTCGTCAAAAAGATAATTGTCTTGAATAAACCACAAACATGCAGAAAAACACGATTATATATATAAATATACCATATTTTGAGAGATTGCAGATCAAGTATATTTCATTTATATTTTTTGGCAGACGTTTTTGTTGCTTTTTGTTGATTCCTTGATATCTGGAATATTCTCAATGTTGTAAATGTGCATATCTTTCAAATAACAATTTTGATATTATCTTGTAGACGATATATTGCCCATCTTTATGCCAAAGACACTTGTCCTTGTATTTCCTACACATGTTTATTTTTGCAGCAAATTTGTCAAGACTCCTCACAACTAAACCAATCCCAAAATGACCTAACTTCCTAAATCCCTTTCCCTTGCTCCTTCACTTGTTTCATTTTCTGCATGGCTTCTTCAGAGACAGCTACATCTCGATGGTGACGTGGATCAGCAGCACTCGTCTGGCCGTTCGCTGGCTCAACCGGGCGCAGAACCAGTCAGTGCTGTGCGTGTGTGAAGCCACCACCGGGGCCTGCTCTGAGGTGAGGATCTGGAATACTAAATAAGTTAATACTACACTGACCAGACTTCCAGGTAGATTAATAAGCAAAAGTGTATGAAGTCGAGACAGCAGGACATTTCTGATTAATCAAAGCACAAGCTAAAGTTGGGATTGAGTTTCCCACAAGACGTCAAACTTTCAAAAGTCACAGAACGTCATCTGTTTGCATCAAGGAATGCGCAGCTGTCTCAATGTATTGGACTTTGCTTAGTGTTTGGTGATGTTAGTTATTACATCTCTTCAATGTCTCGTCCTTGAGCTACTGTTACCACATAAAAATGTCAGAAAAGCTGCTTTTGCTTTCATGATACTGCATGATAAATCCTGGACAGTGAGTTGTCTAGATGATACTTCAATACAAACAAAGAGGATTTTTCTCTTTAGGTCTTGCCTGGAAAAAAACAGATTTGCAAGTGCAGTTTTCTAGTTTTTGTTTATTGCTAATGTTCTCTGTAATTCCTGGGCCATTCGACATGAAACAAAAACTGTCACTAAGTCTTCTCTGTCAGCACATATAAACTAAGGTATAATTATTTTCTCATAAAGGTGTCCAAAAGTGGTAACATTATTCAAAAACATGTGCATGAAGTTGGCCAGTAGAAAGGACTTTCAGCCATAAGAATAATATGGCAGGTTTGTGAATCTCATCTCTAACAAATAATGATCAGGGAAATCATTTGTCAATTTTTAGAGTTGTATTGGCACCTGCCATCGAACTGAAAAATAATTCTATAATGTTTGTTTGTTTAGTTTAATTGGTTGGGACAGTGCGTGCACATGAAGAATGCATGTGAACACGCCACTCCGGATTGTAGCCTTGGGCTAATTTCCATCCGTTGTCCCACATTCGCACTCACAAACTCACTCTCATTCATCCTGGCCTATTGTACATGTTTTTAGTGGTAGGGGAAACCAGAGCACCCGGAGGAAACCTACGCAGACACGGCGAGAACATGCAAACTCCACACAGAAAGGCTGCACGGGCCGGGAATCGAACCCGGGACCTTCTTGGTGTGAGGCAAGAACGCTATCCACTCTGCCACCGTGCAGCCGCCGTGTGAACACAGCCTAATAACCTATAGAGTGAATTATTATTATTGTGGGTTCCCTGTGGCATTTTTAGATTGATTAGATTGATTGGTTAGAAGGAGGCTGTGAATCCATCTAAAAATGTGCCTAAATATAATGCATATGAGTTATTTGGCCGAGACAGTGATTCAATTTGACTCTGACGTTAATGAGAAACTGTGAGCTCCTGAACTACAGCTCCTTAAATTGTCACTAAACACTGATTTTGCGACACGTGCGCTTGTATAACTTTGGTTCCTGAATGTGAACCAAGTTGCAAAGATAGACTTCATTCGACCCTGATAGGAATAAACCAAAAAAATGACTAAATGTTTCAAAGCTTGTGTCGCGCTCTGACATTTTAAAAGTATCTCTCGGATTGTTTCTCATCTTCCAATCTCTGTCTCTGGTGAATTCATAGTAATCCAAAAATCTCTTCTGCAGTAAAAGCTTTAAGAGAAATATGTTTTTTAGACCGTGTACAGATTTGAGATTGATTTTCTTAAACCTTCAAATCTCCTCTGGTTTTAAGGTCATTTTCTGCATGAGAGGAATTTTTAGTTGCGTATCACAGGATTTGTTCCACTTTTGTAAAGTACATCTTTCTCCGTTCTAGTTCTAAGTCTGCTTTGAATAATTAATACATGAAAAAAGCTTTGTTTACTCAGTGCTGTAAATATAATGGGTTGAATTCAATGCATGACTAATACGTGCTTGTTTATTCTGTCTAAAGAAACACAAAATGGCGATGGACATAATGCAGAACCAGCGACAGGTACGTCACTAAATACACTTTGTTTTTGCAATAATAATACAAAAAGGAATGTGTTCATCAGTTGACATGACTTGAATTCTTATTAGTAATATGCATTTGAATTGTTTAGAGAAGGGGTCCTCAACTGGTGGGTCGGGACCCAAAAGTCAGTTGCGGAAGCAATGTCAGTGGATTCAGTGGTGCCTTTGTTTGGGAACATTTCTTTCAAAATGTATCTACTGTAAAAGAAACTTAAGGTTAACTTAGTGTTAGAATGTATTCCACTCAAAGTTGTATTCAATTCAAGCATTGAATACACCTTAATGGGTTAATTCTATCAAATCAATTTATTTTTGTATCGCCCAATATTACAAGAGGCGCCTCACAGGACTTCACATCGAGACAGTGAAACAAGGAGCAAATGTAATGTCCAAACATATAATGTCTAAACCTCGTGAGCTACTTTTGTGTAATAAAAATGGCAGTGAGCTAGTTGTGCTTCAATGAAACTCGAAATAAACCAATCAATCAATCACATGTTTATTTATTATTTCATATTATTATTCATATTTCATATTATATTATTTTCATATTATTATTTGGCAGAGACAGTACACATTAATAAACATTTCTGTAAATGTACCGGAATTATCCAAAAGGCTATTTTTCATCCGCAGTCCCACAGTGTAACTAGGTCTATGGACTGCCAAGATGATAATTCAACACAATAAAAGAAAATGACTGTAGTTTCCACTTTATACTTTGCCTAATTCACCTAAATGTTTGGAGATATTTTGTTCAGAACAAAAAAAAAATGTTTGTCTTTGGCGAGCTTCCAGGAGCTCCCGGGCTACAAAAAAAGCTAAAAAAAAAAAAAAAACAGTCGGAAAAACGTAGAAATCTTTGAGGAGCACTACAATGAGGAGAGATCCACTCCCATGGACAGACAGGCTATAGATCCAATGCTTAAATCAACAAAAATCTGTTGAGAAATACAGAATTTCAACATCTTGGGGTAATGGTGGGTCCCGATCCCATACCAGTTGAGACCATTGAGACCAGATTTTTGTATTCATTTATAATAATGAAAGAGAGAGCGAAGGTTTAAACTGTTAGTTGCAGTCCAAACTCATTCCCAACTTTCCTCACACATTGCTAACATCCCACTTCTTCACAGGGATGAGTTTATAAACATGTTTCACATTTTTAGGGTCACTTTTCAGTATCTCTATCACACTAATACTAACAAAAACTAGCCTGCAAGCTCAGAATAAATCGATAAAAAAGGCTTTATAATAACATGGACAGTCCGTAATCACAAACCACAGTATACTTAAAAATATACTGTATGAGGACAAAACACATTTTATTTCACTACTAGTAAAAAAAATAATCAGGTACAGGGCCTTTAAGAAGCTAAAAGGTCACTAAAACTTCATTAAACTAAAACTGTACATAATACACCTTTCATGTTATAAATTCCACTCCTTTTAACCTAATAATCCTTTTTACAGTGTGTGTGCGTGTGTTAAATTGGCTGTTGCCCAGTGTTTGATGCTGGCTCTTTATCCCTGTCTCTGGATGTGCAGGAAGTGCCATTGTTCTCCTCCGACAGCCCCGTGTTTTATACCGTTTTGCCGGCCAAACAAGGCGCCAGCGGAGAGTTTCATCACATCGCCAATCTCTCAGCCCAGGTCAGTGCGAATGAATCACGCTCATCTGCATAATTCCCCACTGTATATCATCTGTTGCCAGATTCTTGCAAGGAAGAGGTCAAGTTTCATTAATTGTCAGCTAATACTCTTCCAATATTGAGTGAGCATCATGGTATTAGCTAGAAAGCTCTGGTCTGTCACTGTAAGGAATTTAGTGCTTTATTATTGTCAATTACTGTGTGTAATGTATGTACATGTAAAACACAAACAGCTCTCGAGGGAATACTCTGAAACCCTTTTGGACAAAACATTAGTTAACATTATACTGTACATACCAATATTACAATGCACACAATCTGGTGCAAAATAGGAAGAAGTAGGACTGAACGATTTTGGAAAATAATCTACCAGTAATTGTGATTTTTTTTTTCCCTTCAATATTGCGATTTAAAATGCATTTATATTTTCAAGGTCCTCTTCTTCTGTATTTTTCACCAAACACAATCAATAAAGAAGGGGAGAGTACAATAATATCCAAATTGTTGTTTGTACGATTTGCAAAATTGGTATATCGAATATTTCATTATTTGTACAATCCGAACCCCCAAACATGAACTGATGACAGTTAAAGAGAAAACAAATAACGCACACTATAACCTTCTAAACAATTATATGTAGTGAATTTAATACTGCAGGGGTTTGTTTGCCTGTATTGTATGTTTTTATAGTACAAATATACAAAATCATGATCGTTTCTGCAACTACACGAGAGTAAGCTACTACTGATTTGCAATACAGCTAAAATTTACTTAAATCACATCACAGGTTGAAGCAACAATCCAAAAACATAAAAAGTAAAGCTGATGTAATGTAACAATTAATAAAATAGCTGCTAGAAAAGGCAAAGTCCGTTGTATGCGCTCTGGTTTGGGTATGCTTAAAAGCCAGGCATTTCGCCCCAGAGGGTAAACAGTAAACACATGCTTTTTCATATCTGTCAAGTGTCCCGTTTTGGCCGGGAAACTATAAATTTCACGTATTTAAACAAAATAATGATACAAAACACTCTCTCCAGACTGAACTCTGTCACTAGCCTCGCGAGCAGACTGGGCAGCAGTTATCGTGAGGTTTGTGCGACAGCGGGGACAAACCTGGCTGCCAAGTGTCCTGTTTTGGCCGGGATATTACCGTTATTTACCCCTAAGGGAAAATTTCCCTTATTTTCAGATCCAAAACTTGACAGGTGGCTTTTTCCGCTAGAGCGCCCCTAGTGGCCATAGCCCTTTACAGTTTGTTACAAGGACAAAAATGCATTATATTAAAGTAAAATAAACATGTTGGTTATAAAATGAGTCATATTTTTAATAAAGTGCAAACTGCTCTGTGTGCTGCAGTCTAATTGCCACTCTGGAGATGAATAAAAGTTTTTTTGAATTTGAATTCATATGTAAAAAAGAAGGAAATCGAAATAGGGAACTTAAAACTGTTCTTTTAATACAGTAAATATTACTTTAGTACAGTAACTTGGTTCATGGTAAATCTATTCAATAATAGGTCAGATGCAGCAAGTCAAAAGGCCAACTGGACCTTCTTTGTCAACACATTTCTTTAAAAGATTTGAAAAATATTGTCTGAATATTGAGATACTGAAGAATTTTTTTTTTTCAATACCCCACCCCTAACTCATAACATTACTTTGTTATGTGTGTTATATGCCTAGGGACTACAGATGATGGAAACTAGCATACTGTATTTGCTATAATCACACTGTTAACGCTGCAAATGTTCATATGCACTGTCTCTATTAAATACATAAATCATAGCTTAGACAGCTTTGTCGTTGGATCTCTTTACAGATAACTATTCTTCGGTGTTTACTGTGTGGGTAAGTGTGTGCTTGCGTGTTCTGCGGCTGTTGTGTTCACTTGTGTACCATTTTGGCTAATATTACTCAGCGGATAGAGCAGGGCATCTTTCAGTTTAGTTTTGTTTGTCAATGCCAGTACTTTAACAGTACTTGGTTTTACGTTTCTTTTTCAGTTACCTTTACTACATTATTCATTATCTAGAGTCATTAAACTGAAAGTCAATTTTTATTTACTCCATAAAAACAATTTCTTTTCATTTTGTATCATTTAGTTAAGCTGGAAAAAAACAAGTAACTTTCTTTACTGCTGTACCCATAAAGCAACAAACTGAACAAAATCGGTTCTAGTTTTGATGAATGTGAACATGCTGTTTGATACAGGAGTGCTGGTTTAATACTCCATCTGAGAAAGGCACATCAGCACATTCTACAATCTGATAGCTGTTATTTTCTTTATTCATCTGCATTTCAGTAAAATATTTGACTTTTCAAACGTTGGCATATTTGCATTTCTTCTTACAGATAACAGAATTGGCATAAAAGGGACAAGTGTATTCAACATCTTATGAATAATAAATAGAGAGGCTTCTTAACATTCTCTTTGGACAACTTCCAACTTTCTCTTCAAATTAATATTAAATAAAAGGCACTTTCATTGGTCTGTTCTTTAACCCAGAGATTCTTTAAAGGGACAAAATTCAAATCTCATGCTGTGGCCATGCAGTACATTCACAACAGTAAATAAAGTCAATAATGTATAAATCATTATTTCTTCATGTTGGCTGCACTGGAACTGTGGCGCTGTTTCCGTGTGCATCCCTCTGCAGCAGAACAAGGAGTTTATCATATAATAATTATGTGCAACATCTGATATTTCAACATCAAACATAAGACAAGTAGCGTCTGTGATGTACTTTTTATATCAATGATCAGTGGAACGTATTTTAAGTCCAGGATCGTTCACATTTACAAAAACTGTTGAAAGATTAAGGGGAAAATTCAGATTTTGGGCCAATTTGCTCTTTCATCTGGAAACAAATCTTTACAATAATCTTTACAATAAAGAGTGTAATGGAATGTCAAATAAAGCAGTCTTCAGAACTCCCAGAGTTCATCAAGATATTTTGGTTTCATCTTCAGATCCTCCTCCTTCATCTGACCCCAGACATGCTCAATAATGTTCATATGTGGAGACTGGGCTGGCCTTGATCTTCTTAGCTTTCAGGAACTTCAATGTGGAGGCTGAAGTATGAGAACTGCTGCAGAACTTGCCCTCTCTTGTGGTTTGTAATGTAATGGGCATCAAAAATGTCTTGATATTTCAAGCAGTTGATGTTGCCATCCACTTAGCAGAACTCTTGGACACCTCCATACTGACTGTAACCCCAGACCTGATTTTTTCCTCCACCAAACTTGACTGTTTTCTGGGTGAATCTTGGGTCCTTGCAGGTTCCAACAGGTCTTCTGCAGTATTTGGGGCGATTGGGATGCAGTCCAATGATGATTCATCAGAAAAATCATTTGCCACTTTTCCACTGTCCATCCTTTCGGCAAGCTGTGGGCCTTGGCAAATGCAACACGATTTTTTGTTGTCTTCTATTTAAAGCTGGTTTCTGAGCACTAATTTGGTTGGCCATGGAGACCACCTCATGAGAGGGAAAATTCTACAGCAGGATGGCGCTCCTCCTCAGACTTCAGCCTCTACATTGAAGTTCCTGAAAGCTTAGATGATCAAGGTGCTCCAGGATTGGCCAGCCCAGTCTCCACACATGAACATTATTGAGCATGTCTGGGGTCAGATGAAGGAGGAGGATCTGAAGATGAAACCAAAATATCTTGTTGAACTGAAGACCGCTTTGTGCAGCAATTTGTGAAAGAAAAAAACATCTAAATATCGCACGTTTAGTCTAAATTACCGTAATGCATTTGTTTGGCAATAAAGCTCCACACAAAACATGCGTACAATTAAACCAGGTGAACAGTGGATGTGTGGAACGTATTGTGAGAGCTAAGAATGAGTTCGGGAAGCATCCGACATTTGATGCTCAACTACCTCCGAAATGTATGGAGGACTAAAACTGCCAAAATAATAAATAAATATATGTCCAGATTGACTAAATAATTATAAAAAAATATCTCTACAAATGCTGAAATTACTATAATATAACAAATATTAAACTAACAAAAAAAGCCTTATTATTTTCTGTCTGCATTTATTTATCTATTCATTCATTTATCCTTGTTTTATTTATCCCTCTTTTTTTTGCTGCTTTATTCATTTCTTGATTCCTTTCACCAAATGCATATTAAACAGGCTGGGGTTCAGATAGTTAGACCCAAGCAATCGAGCCATGATAGATGAAGATGAAGAGGAGACAGTTAGTGGTGGATATGGCAGAGCGGGTCGTCTCATGTTCAGGAGGCACCCACTGCCTGTATGTTGTTTTAAACTCCCTTCATCTATGGACAAGTATCAATAGTGAGTTGGAGAACAGGCAGAGGAGGAGACGACTTAGTGTTTCCAGTGCTTTTCACTAATGTGTACGTGTGACGGCGGTGTTGAGTGGTGACTGTGTTTGTGTGACTTCGAGCGGCTGCCCTGTTCCAAAACAAACTTCTCCCTTCAGCGATTAATAAAGGAAAGTAACACACTAACTAAAAATGTAATGCACTTCAGAACAGGTTTGTAAAGAGCGAAATAAAAGATTTTCTGCTTGAGCTAGAGAACTGACAATAACGCTGAGTGAATTGAAAGAAATTGAATTAGTTTCCTTTAACAAAATCATAATGACTGCATTTGTTATGCTTTTCAAACAGGGTTCATTATGTTTTAAAGCTGTTAACTCTGTAGTTTAGATGTTAAGATACAATCTTTGTCGACTGGACAGGCTTTAGATTTGATGTAACTCTAGTTTCAATAGTCATCCAACTATTCTGCCATACAAAGGAATATCTGCATATTTTGTCAAAATTGACCAAAAACAGGCTCCATGTCGTCTAATTTATTTGGACACAATGTTTTATGGCACAATTCTTCCTCGTTTTGGAGAAATCGTGATGTCATATTTGCAGTAACTACAAATGTGTCAGTAATAATATTGATAATGCATTTTATTTGTGTAGCACTTTTCTAGACACTGAAAGACGCTTCACAGTTAGAGCAATTAAAACCAACAACATAAAACACAGTAACTGCTCTGCCTTTGCTTCATTGAGAGGTTTAGCAGAGTTGTGTAGTTACTGCCAACTTAAATCATCCCAAGTCTAAACTACTGCGTTTGAAGGTTTCATGCACAGGGTTTTCTGTGGGGCTTTTAAAACTTAGATTCCAACTGGCACTAAATAAAAAGATTTTTGCTCAATTGCGTAGCTATTTTTTATTTCTTGCCTGTATCAAAAATATGAAAAAATTGGATCTAAAACACATTCAGAGGCAGTTTTGGCTGAAATTGCACACTTATTTTTTGCTCAAAAGCTGCCTGTTGTGTCCAATTTGCTTTTGAATAAAGAACAAAGCTCATTCCTCTGTTTGGTGGAATGTTTGCAAATCTTCAGAATTGAAATATGCACGTGTTTTATGTTTGTGGAATTAAAAATTAAGTATTTGTGCATTCAAATGTAAGTAAAATTGATACAATTTGACTTGTTGCTACAAACCCTTTATACATCAGATACAGAATCAGAATAGAATATTTTTCGGTGTACTCGTGCAACGTGAAAAACAAACTTGTAATAATGAACAATAAACTACTGTGTAAAAAACTATTAAAAAAACTGTGTATAAACTATAAGGGCATGCATAAAATAGAATACATAACAAAGGGGGCCTCATGGAGACTTCTGAAGACATTTTATTATCTAAATAACTACTGTCTTTGTTATTTGCTGTATGCAACTCTTCAAATTGACTTTTCAGTTTGATGGTGATAAATCTCAGCCCCGTCGCCAAAACTGTGACATCCTTAATTACTTGTCTTGTTGTTTTCTACACTTACACGCACACACACAACCTCCATTTTCCTATTTCTATCCCGTGTTCCTGCCACGACATTTATCTTTGTTTTTTTCTTTCCTCTCAGCCCGCCACGCCGTCTGTACCGCCGCGCTTCCTGACATCGGGGAACTGGGATGTCACCTCGCTGTGCGCCCTGGACGAGAAATCTGCGAAAATGTACGTGAGAGACCAATCACCCTTCAGCGCCTCACGCAAACATGTCCGACTGAGATTGTACAAGTGAGAGCGGACAGCAGAGTGCACTGAAGTCATCACTTTAAATAAACAACAAGGCCCGAAGTCCTTCAGTTTTGGTTCCAAAGTTGAAGAGAACTATTTAAACGGTTGCGGAAACGCGACGGGTATGAGGTGGTGATGAAAGCTCAGTTGAACAATGAAGAAAACACTGGTAAACAAGGCAAGAATGGCCATAGAATAGCGGAAAATATGTGAATTTAGGAAAATATGGATGAATACTAATAAATTTATGAAGTCTGCTTGTCCCTGCCCTGGAAAAATGAACATATAAGGCTTAACAATATGGCACGGACACTCACAACGCGATTTCCCATGTGGACCAATAGTTTGTCTGCGTCTAAAGTTTATTGTGCCACCTGTTATGTTACATTGGTGGTATATACTGTAGCTATTCTATTTTATGTACACAAAAATAGGCAAGGCACGTGCACAAAGTAATTCCAAGTCCTCTAAAGAAGCAGGCGATGTGTTGGCTACATGAAGGCAAATAGTAAATTTTCGTACGTTTCAGAACTTGCACGATCACTTTTTTGGGTCACTGTCACAGAAATGCTAGAAACCTACCCTGTAAATTGCCAAAAAGCTTTATATTTAGATGCACAGTATTATTTCCACAAATATCTGACTTTATAATATTCTAAAAGAGAACCAAACAAATTTAATTTCACTACTAGGAAAAAAAACAAAGAGATACAATCCGTCTGTGTATGTTCTCAGTCGTACAGGAGTTGTCCATCATAGGCCAAGATTCTTCAGAAGAGGGAATTCTAGCGGCCCTCAGTCGGCGGTGCATCTCCAGCTCAAAGCCACCACGCATTTGAGGACAGTGAAGTTAATGTTTTATCGAAAGAAAGTAGATGGTTTGAGAGAGGTGTCAAAGAGACCGTATTTGTTAAAAAAAGAGAATCCATCCATGAATCGCAATGGAGGACTTAGATTTAAGTTAGAGCCTGGACTACTGGGCGGAGCAGGGCCATAAGGAAGTCTCAACAGCCTTAGAACAGCCCAGGGTGAGACAATAAAGAGGTATCGAGCCATATTAAGTATGAATATGCTAAGATGTTTTTCTACTTTTAGCACCAAGAGAGGAGGGACTTAGAGGTTAACTCCTCCTTCTGGTTTACTCTGAAGAGACCCACAAGCATCAAGTCTTTACTAAGCTGATGATGATGACGACACTTCAACTACAGAGTACAGATGAAGACTGAAGAATCTTGGCCAAAGAGATACAATATTTTCAGTGTCATATATTTTGCACAGAGATGTACTTTGATGCTAGACCATGAAGAGACAAACAAAGCTGTTTACAAGTCTATTCTCTGAGCGACCGAGGCCAGTGCAGAGACCTGAGCACTGGACTGGTTGGAATGGAATGGTTGTATTTCCTGGGGGGTTCGGGGGGTTGTGGGTGGACTAGCAAATATGATTAGGCTAATCCTGCAGATTGTCGTGACCAGTGTTCCCCTGGAGATATTACATTTTCCTCAACTTAATAAATAAAACTAAATAAACTTTGGGTCTCAGTGGGACTTTCCTGGTTAAGTAAAGTTAGAGGTTAGTGGTTAAAGGTTCAGGGCCCGATCTTGCAGCGCAGCGTAGATGTCAAGCGCAGGTGACAAGTTGCAAATGCAACTTGAGATGCAACGTGTCACCTGCGCCGGTCTGAGAGGGGGCGGAGCTCCAGATGAATGAGGAAGAGTGAGGCGTGACCGGGCGTGACCCACCGCCCATATTCGTTCAAGGAATATAATATGAATAATCGCGAAGAATAAGCACAGGATTAATAAGAATAAAATTAATATCACATAACAATAACAGCAATAG
>OMNZ01001354.1:1529-19502 GCA_900303255.1 Lesueurigobius sanzi | reverse complement strand
TGAAGAGTTCGTTTGCAAAAGCAGATATCTCCATTTTGAATTTTTTGCTAAGTTGTTTTAAATTTGTATTACCGTCCTCTACAGGTAGCACCAGTGAAGTTAAAGGTGAATTAATTTGATCAATAACAAGTGACTTCATATTTCTGATGCACTAAAATAGATCTGGTCATTAAAATCTCATCTACAAAAAGAGAAAACTACAGGCATATGTTGATTTTTGTCAATGGCACTCAATCTGTTTTTGCAAATAAACTCTTCACATGTACTTAGTGACTCCCCAACACTGAGTATATGTAACCATACAGCCCCAATTCAAACTACAATTTCCAATAATAAACTATAAAAGGGTCTATAAATCTGAATGGTCTTGTCAAGGTAATAGAACCATATAGTGCTGGAGGTAACAATGACATGTGTCCAATAATGACTTAAAGTGGGGCGAAAAAGTTTAATTGTAAAGACAATTAAGGAACTTCCGGTGCCTGCCCCCCTTTCTATTAGACTTTATGCTAATGATGCTACATGTTTGTCCCAGTTTTGGTACAAACTGGGTCTATGAAGGACATACACTGGACTACATTGTGCCTACAATGGAGGTAAAGCATGTCTTAACCAGAGAAGCATCTAACAACTCAATTTTAAAGCAAAATGAAATGGTCTCTTATTGAAATGAATGATTTGATTGATGGATTGAGCACCACCTGTAGAACCACCAGTGGCACGCGAACCACAGTTTGAGAACCACTGCCCTAGCTTATGCAATAGATGTGTTAATATTTACTCAGATGTGGGAAGAAAACCTGCAGTGGAAGTGAATAAGAAACTTGAATCTCTGGAGTTAAGGGACAGATAAACAATATTTAATAAGACTTTTGTTCTATCAAATAATGCATTTAACAAAAGAACAAAACATTTTTAGATTGTATGTCCTAAGAGTTGTTACTGGCTTGTTGGCTTTTAGTTCCTTCCCGATATTTGATAAAATATTTAGCCCACAGACTGCAGTGGATACAAATATGCTCCTCTTCAACAGCTTGCTCTTTATTTGACTTCTAAAAGACTAACGGAAGCTAACTGCTCACTCATAACATATTTAATGTGAGTTACCACACTGTGGCTTCATAGATATTATCTGCATGAACTCATGACTAAGTGCCTTGTCACTGTGGGAGACACTATTCAGAGCTGCTGATGCTGTGTAGCAACAGGCACCATCCTCTGGAACATTATGGTTGGTCTCATTTTCTTTTTCTTTTATTAGTCTACTCTCCAATATTTTATATTCCTCTTTTTAATACCAGAGTCCGGACATTTATTATCAAATTACAAAATTAAGATTTTATGCCAAAATTCTGCAATTCAATATAGGGTAGCCTATATTCTACCAATAAAGAAAAGACTGAATGAGGATAAGAGGGAAACAGACATGACACAGTTGTAGAGTTTCAAGAGCCTAAAGACAAACACGCTTCGGTCAATGTGTGACATATCCTTCTCTATCGTGTTACTCAGTCTCAGTACTCAGTATGTTCATTCATTGAGAAATCTGGGGCTATTGTTAAATTAAAACTCTGATCTGGGGTCGTTGTAGTAAATTAGCAGCTTGTGAAGACTGGCACCACACGGGCATAAGTTTCCACGCACAGGGCAGAAGGGGAGACGAGAGGCTGAGCAGTGTGGAGCAGAGGCGGAGGGGAGGGGTGTACGTCAGCGGAGTGCGGAGGGAGGGCCCCCTGCACCGGACGGCGGTACTGTAGATGCGCAAGAAGCAGCTTGGCGGAGGGGGCCACTAGCGGTGCAATATAACGACTGTGGGACGCTCGAAGAGGGAGGGTTAACCATTAACAGGGGAGAACTATTAAGGCAGCTGTGCAGAGCCGGTACTTAGAGCGCGTGTGCGCACCGGCGCCCATCCTGAACGCTACACCAAGAAGCCTGGATACTGCCGGAGCCTTCAGATTCCCTGATCAGCACTTCTCTTCAGGTAACTACGGGTTGTTCTTTACATTTAGGCAACCACGTGTTAGCCTATGCATGTGACGGAATCCGGCATCATCTTCATGCGTAACAGAGAGAATGCACAGATAGAATACAGGATAATAGGCTTTTACACAGCCTTCATTCTCATGTGTTCCCCTCATCGTGGACTTAGCGCAGTGACACGGGCTCTAGCCGGGTGCTGGGACACAGAGCCCTCTGGCCTCCCTTAAATGAGCAGTAGAATAGAAAGGAGGGCTTGCCTATTCAGCGCTGACCAGGGGAGCACTAATTTACGCCTTTGCTATGTTGAGTTCGGCCAGTATTGGTCTTGACTACTAAGCAGAGGATTGTTTCAGCGGGTAAAAGCAGAGGCTGCGTGCGGATGTCGCAACATGCGGGCAGCGGAGAGCTGCGTCAAGACGCATAGTTTAGACGGAAGCACCGACTATCATTTCAACATATAGGTCTAAGCATTTTTGTCTGTTGGGGCCATTTCTTAAGCAGGTCTAATGTGCTCACTGAACTGAACATGCATTGTCTCTGGCTGGTGCATAATGCCCCTAAATAATGTAGCCTACATAGACGTTCCCTGTAGCTCTGTGTCTTTGTCTGGCTTATTATACGGAAATGTAAATAAGAATTGCATGTATTAGTTGCTGAAGTGATATATCCGCTTGATAAAGGCTATAGGCACGCGGCCGGTCACCGCTACAGATGGTCTTATTTTGAAAGAACGAGCCTTTACTTCCGTGAAATAATGGTGTTATACAGGTTTTTCACTTTCACTGAGAATGTTGCTGGGTGTCTAATATGAGGAATAGCGTTATTTTTAGGCTCCACTGTTGGCACTTATTGCCATTACAAAAGTGAATAAAATGTACATTACACACGTTTTCAGAAATAAATCTGTAGCTTTATAATAAAACTCTAGAAAGGACGTTGCCATTGAAGGACTCATGTCCAGCTCTGACGGCCATGTGATTGTCCATTTTACTCAAGAACTAGGAGACCCTTGTTATTTTTGTGATTGTCTTTTAATTCACTTATCTGTATGTCATCTAACATGTTTCTCTACAGTGTGGTGCAGAGATGAAGGAGTTACTAGGCTATAGTTCTGCCAAAGACAGAAAGATTTCCCTTTTTTTATCAGAACTCCAAAATTACTACTGAATCTGATTATTTAACTTTTATTCAACAAAATGTATGACCCAGATTTTACATGACTTTCAATTCAAGTTTGGCTCATCAGACAATCATAGCATGGCTGCTACACCTGCCATGGCGACAGAGGCCATTTCTCATCTATGTGTAATGTTATTATGTTTTCCTTTAAAGGCCAGTGGTTCTTGTTTGAAAACAGTGTTTCCACAGCCTGGACAACCATCCATGCTTTTCTGATTTTTCCTGAAATCAAGATGGTCTGTCTGGCCAGACTAGTGCTACAAACCAATAGTAATAATGATTATTCATTAGACTAAACTCAGGCCTCTCTTTTGCAGGTGACTTCTCCATGTGGTTAGAGACATACTTCTCCGCAGCTTGGTAATTCAATACTTCTGCAGGCCTTAAAATATCTCCTCTGAAGAACACGCAGCAGCCACGTGTTGTAAGGTGAGACATTTCCAGCCCATAGTCACTGGACTGAGAGAGGACCAATCCACTCCGCACCTGACTTAGCCTCGGTCAGACTCAGAGTGACCCTAGGGGATTTCTGCTTTCACCTTTGAGCCAAAAGTCTCATCTCAGTCTTCATGCTTTTTTTAAAATTTGTGACCAGCTGAACCAAGGGACCTTGCAGTGAATGGAGAACATACTAGTTCTACTGCCGAAGCACCGTCAGGAACACGGCAGATGCTCAACTGCATGTGCCTTTTTGCAGGCTTTGTTCAACACAGCACTTTTCTCAGACAAAAGTGACCACCTCTACCAGTAACCTTTTTAATGGGATAAATTAGTTGAAGTGGCCAGGTTCAAAACCAGATCAGAGGGCCAGAACCATCCTTGAACTGTCCAAGGGCTGACCAGGTGAGCACACCTTTTGACTAAAGCAACCGTTTTCCAAAGGCTTCCGCATGGTACTTTGGTCGAAAGATCAGGACAAACTCCCCGACAAGGACATGTCTTCTGGGGCCATTGACGTGAAGAAGGAGGGAGGTGCGCTGCCACCAACCTACCTCAACTCCAACTGCTCAGTCCACCCGGTCATCCTCACCAAAGACCCCAACGAGCTGGCCCCTGAAACAGGGGGTGAGTTTGAGCTCAAAGAAGTCACATCGTTTCCAGAGAGAGCCAACGAAAACGGGGAGAATGAAGAGCGGTCCGACATGGTGGTGGCCATCGAGTGCCTAGCAAACGCCAAGGGCCAGCGTGAGGAGGACGCCTTGTTAGAGAATGCCAGCCAGAGCAATGAGAGTGACGACACCAGCATGGACCAGAGCCCCGAGCCCCCGGTCCCCCTGAAGGAAACATCCTTCTCCATCGGACTGCAGGTGGTTTTCCCTTTCCTGCTGGCTGGCTTTGGGACAGTGGCTGCTGGGATGGTCCTGGACATTGTACAGGTGAGTCGTGCAATCCTAAACTAAATTCACACAATAGACACAAAAATCTCAACTAGGGCAGGGCAATATGACCTAAAATCGATATCACAATATAAGAAAGAAATATCACGATAACGATATATTTCAGATAAAATATTTCAAAATTCCATGCTAATTTCCTTCAAATTTAATCTACTTTGATCTTCATGTTTTAAGCACCTTGAATTCATTTCACGTTTTAAGCAGCTGCCTCTAAAGCCTCCACAGTCAGTGTTTATGCTGCTCTGAGTGGAGCTGAGCGTAGCATTAGCTGTGGTCTGCCGCTGGTCCTGACTTCAGTCAAAATCAGCTGACAGCACATGCTAATTATATCACATCCACAACGATATAAAAAATGATGACGATATCCAAAACCCATACCCCGATATCGATACATGATACAATATGGCCCAGCCCTAATCTCAATTCATGCAATTTACTGTTTGGAAGCTATTCTTGTCATTTTGTTTATTGGTGTTGTTGAGTATTAACTCTAATGCTTTAGGACTTGAGATTCCTGTTGGTGAGACTTGGTAACGCCACAGACACATGTACATTTATACATACCTAGGCCTAATCCCTTCTTCTGATTGAGCTGCCTCCTGCGTGTGGAATGAATGGGGAGACAATGTCCACACTGGCATGATGTATTTAAGAGTGTGTGATGGACTGTATGCCTTACACTCATTATAAAGTGTAATGAAGATTAAGCTGGAGGTGTCCGGCTGCCCGGAGACAGTACGGACTCTCTGTGAACATGCAGACCGATGCCAACATGGTGGACCCCAGTAACTCAGCTCGGAGAGACGGTGGAGAGAATGTTTTTGAGCACCTGATAACACAGCCTCTGGGTCAAGCCAAAAAACAAACAATAATGTGTTACTATCCATCACTGTGGTTAGGTATTCTGACTAATCCAGGAATGCAGAGGTTTGAGGTCTCCACTTGGACACCCCGCTGCTCTGGTTCCTCTAGTTTCCAAAACATTGGACCATTTTGTTTTAAAACGCCAAGTGCCCACCCGTTATCCTTCAGCCCATTGACTAAATAATCCCTGGTCATGTTAAAGCAGATTGTACACTTTAATGACTCTGGAAGGCTAACAAAGCTTATCTTCCTGACCTTGCTTCTCATTAGTTGGTCAAACAATTTCACTTCCTTTAAGCATCAGCTTGATAACTAACCCGTAGCATGTGAGTAATTGTCTCTAATCATTCATGATGTGACTTGAGAGGCTACACTGGATTTGTTCATTCTTTAGATTTTTGAGTAAAAAGTGACCACTTAAACATAGGTCACGTGACCATCTACAACCTACACAGTGTCTGACCTCATTTCCACTAAAGGTTGTCCCAGAACGGATGATTCAGTGTGGTATGGAGGGTTAAGGTGTCTGCATAGTTGTGCTGAGTGACTTGGCAGCAGACAGACCTAACCCCCACCCCCCACCGCATCTCTCCTAAAAACCAAATGCCAGTAATTCAGGACTTTGGGGCTCTGAGTTTACTTCAGCTTAAGGTTACACATAGTTTTTAAATATCGTTTTTAGGAATGTTTCTCTGGAGACCTACCGTAAGAATTCAGATCAAGCAATATGCTTATGTGCGTAGGTGTTTGCTTCAATGCGGTGTTGTGTCTAGACGCAAAAAAAAAATCTAAATTAATGGGAAAAGTGGGACAACCTCAAAAACAAAGTCTAAATAAAGAGCACTAGTAAACAGGAAATCATAGTAGACACAAAGCTTTGACACCAGCCGAGCCTCTGCTGTCCACTACACACTGTTTATGTCTGACCACATCCACTTGGTGGTTTCATGCAAGAGCCACAGTAAAACCAGAGCGTGGGCCTGTTCCCTCAAAGTTAGTCATCATGTCTACTGCAAAGTCCTGGCTGACCTCAACTTAAGAAAAGGCCAGACTTTCACCAAATGGGACTAGTTGGTAAAATTATTACTGTACATACAATTTAAAAAATGCTATATTATCAGTTCATGACCATGTATGCTTACAATATACTGGCCTCTTGCTGCAGAGTGGTGTGTTTTAGGTCTGTCACTGTCAGGGGTTTGACAGGCTTCTGCAGGGTATACAATTGAATATACTTCGAGACAGAGAGAAACACAATACTTAAAATTGTCATCAACTTAACTGAGTACTTTCAAAATAAAAAGTCTGAATTAAAATGCTCTATTTTATTTGTATTTAAAATGTTTTTTTACTGGCCATAGTTAATCCAAATTGTGCAGCTCATTTTACAAACTCGACATGTATTTGACACCACTGCGTGTCTTCTGACGTCTGTACCATCTGTGATGCTTCCACTGTCGCACAGATTATGCATGCCATTAGGTTCAGCTTCCCCTCTGAATGGCAAGGATAGTCACCACATGTAAAACAGGGACATGTTACTCAACTGGGCAACCTGACCCTTGTGGGATATACATACCAGAGCTCCTATAGAGCTGTACACAGAGGGTCTGGGGTTGACCACTCGGTTCCTAGAACTGAGGAGGTGGCCATGGGAAGGAGGGCTGGATTGGCCTTCAGCCAGCGGTCCATGGAGACAACAACATATATCACCACAGGGAGCAGAGAGGGAGATGGTGCCGAGGCCGCAGGAGAGGCACAGAGGAAGGCTGAAAACATGTAACACTGAAGAGAGGAGAGCTGCTCACAAGACGTCTTGGTTGGCTCAACAGTTGAATGAGCAGTGTGTGATCTATTGATGTGTCAGGAGTTAACTCACAATGCAGTCTTTTGGACAAAACTACAAAACACGTGCTGAGAGTGGAGCCAGAGGGGGGGCATCACAATCAAACATGTGTGAATATGTGCCAGACATCAGATCCTCTTTTTCTGCATACACACTCTCTCCTACTCCGTCTTTGTGTGTCATGTGAATATTGATTCATAGCGGACAGTAAGTGCTGTGGGCCTGTGGGACCCGTTCCAAAGATAAGCACTTTTACTGGACAAAAATCAATGACCTACGTCTCTGCAATAGCTTTGTATCTGGCCACAGCAGCCACAAACCTGCTACAAGCGCATGAACTCTAATGGAGGCACAGCAGAGATGCACTGACACACACAGAGCTGTACGTTCTGCCCAAGCCCAGGCAAACCATAGACAGGGCTTGTGACTCGGCATCACTGACTGACTGTTAGTATTCCACACCATTTCTTTTTACACTATGTTAGATTTATTATATCAAGGCCATCTTTTTGTATGTTTTTATCCTTTTTGTTACAAAGGAGCCAGGGGAATCAACAAGCTGTATGTATCATTTACCTGTAATGTTACATTGCTCTTGTTTCTCTTCTGAAATACTGCCTGAATCATGGGGCACAGGTCTCCACAGGCTCTGGATGTGTGCTAATGCCTTTGGGCGAATGTGCTTTGATTGTGCAGCACTGGACAGTGTTCACAGAGGTGTCTGAGGTCTTCATCCTGGTCCCGGCGCTGCTCGGTCTCAAAGGAAACCTGGAGATGACTCTAGCGTCTCGGTTGTCTACAGCGGTGAGGGCTCACACATAATCACCAAACTCTCTAAACATTACCCACTCTGTTTGAGACTCACCCCCCAATCAAGTCGCTGGGTCAAAGGTCATGTTGCCAAAGGTGAAGTGGCTTTTAGAAACACCTGATAGCAACATTCCTGGCCCCACTGCATGGACCACATTGTCTTCATATCACCTACTTGGTATTTTCATGTCCAGGCCTCACATGTTGAGTGAGTTTCTGCTGTTTGATGTGTATGACTGCTCTCATGTTGCCTGTATCTGTCCATTTGTGATCACCCATTGTTCTGGTCGGCCAAACTCCAGGTTCCCATTACGACAGGTAAATAGGCATTTCAGAATTGGTCAGGTGTTCATTTAAAGCACCACAATCCTCACATTCTTTCCACTGGCCCATGGAAAACAACTGACAAAGCTGATTAGCATTGCTAACTATGGCCCGCAGCATGGGACACCGCCACATTACCACATTACACTGTTCTCTTTGATCATCGCTCTCTAGAGGAACATCAGCTACAACATTTTAGATCTTATCCCATGTATTTATTCATGCACTTTATTAAACATGACTTAACAGTAAATAGGACAGTTTAAACTGGTTCCAAAGCTCTTTCTCCAGAGCAACCTGCTTTATTTCCACATCAGCACTAATTATCAGCAGATTAAGACCACTGTAAGTTTCCAAATGTGCTTATTACTGGGAAAAGAATCATATAATCGCTCACACTGGGGGCTGTGGGAGACCGTTATTCTACACAGTTATTGTCTATTTCAATTATTTTCCACAGTTTTTCTCACTGGCATCGCTTTCCTGAAGTAAATTCCACTCCACAAGTCTTCACTTCAAGATTCACACTTTCTGAAGTTAGTCTGCGATGTCTAAATGCCTAATGTCCTCTCACACCAATCCTCACACAACAACAACAATCACATACTGTTTTGTGACAAAAAGAACAATAACTAAACATTTTGTTGTTTGAAAGCAACCTTATCTGTGGATATCACTCCCAATGCTTGACCATTTAACTCTTTAAGTCTCTTTAGTGTGAATGTGTTTGTGTACAGTGTTGTTGCTTTTATTAGGCTTTCAATGCATCCTATACGCAAGTCAGTGAGATTCTGGACTATATAAATCTTGTACTTACAGCAATGGATATAGAAGTACCAGAGCTAATGTAATAAGAAATATAAAATAAAATAATAAATAAAATACTCAGAAGCTGATTGTGACTGTGCTTTGACATTTCAATAAAAGAGTATTTATACTACAGTATTTCCACACAAAGGCGGTATGTGGTGTGCGCCCAGATGTTGCAGTTCCTGCTGTAAGTGTAACTGAGACGGACAGAGGAACTTGTCTGTTTGTGGCTGTGGACGAGCTGGTGTATCAGTGCTCTGGATAAACAGTGGGCCACTGTGGGCACTGCCACTTGAGCATGAGACGAGAGCGTGCGCGAGTGTGTGAGAGGACAGATGAGATAAGTGCTGCTGGCCGCTCTGACTTAGCCATCAAAGCACCTTTGTCCAGAGAACTGGCATGTTATTGTTCTGACAGCTGAAAAGACAACAAACAACAAGCCGGCCACTGACACGCACGCACATGGATGTGTGCACACTGCAGTGTGTGACCCATGTGCTGCTCTCTTCCAGGCGAACATTGGCCAGATGGATACCACCAAGGACATGGGGAAGATGATCATGGGAAACCTAGCTCTGATTCAGGTAAAAGTCTGCTGTTTACAGCCTCTGCACAAACCTGGTTACAGTCCCAAATGAAGTTAGAGCAGGAATCACATAATGACTTTACATGCCGCTCCAGTACATCCGCAGCATAAGGACATCTCAGGTTACTCATGGAAGGGCATTCTACCCTCTACATTTGTAACTATATTGATATAGTCTATCAAAGAAGTGGATTTTAGACTGTAATCTAGACCAAGCATCTCTCTGAGAAATGGACATGGCTTTGTATAATCAGTTGTGCAGATCTTTTCACAAGCCTTTAGTCAAAAAGAAGAGTGCTATAGGTATATAGATTTGTCTGTACTCAAATGAAGTACTATTCTGTGATGCAATATTTCATAAGTATATGGTCATTGCCACTATGCCCAGTGCGATCCGGTTGTGTGGTTATATAATATTGGACTTAGTTCCAAGAATACTTCTAACCAATGATAGCTAAGCTTAGGGTTAGCATCCACTCTCACGGGCTCATGTTGCTGCTCCTTTACTCTGGGACATATACAGGCATTCATTATGTGCATAAGGCGATCTGTCAATCAGTAAAATGTCCAGTAGATTAGCATGTTACATTAGTGAATGTATGATCATCTGTTCAGGTTCAGGCCACTGTGGTGGGCTTTCTTGCATCCATTGCTGCAGTGATCTTTGGCTGGATCCCGGAGGGGCACTTCAGACTGGGCCATGCCGTGCTCCTGTGTGCCTCCAGTGTGGCTACAGCTTTCATCGCTTCTCTGCTGCTAGGTAGGTCTCAACAACTCACAATGTAAGTGCCCTATCCCCAGCAAGGCCCAAGGCCAACACTGACCTCCTTTAAAAGCAAAGCTAAACATGTATTTGTGTTATTGATCAGTTATTAGTTGAACTGCCTTTGCTTTGATATTTTGCTATGTGCCAAATATCAAATCAAATGTGCCAATTTGATTTGATCATGAGTGAACAGGAACAAGAATATCTTTGAGCACAGTTAGATTAAAGATATTATTCCCATAATGCTTCACTCTAATGCCCTGCCACTACTGACCCTCAGGTCTCATCATGATCGGAGTCATCATCGCATCAAGGAAAGTTGGCATTAACCCAGACAATGTAGCCACACCCATCGCTGCCAGTCTGGGAGACCTGATCACACTGTCGCTCCTCGCTGGTATCTCTACTGGGCTGTACAAAGAGCTAGGTAAGGACATACACTGGAAAATAATGTAAAGACTGTTCACAGTGACACACTCCAAAATAGCAAAGCATGCCCTATATTGGACTACAGATTGCACAGATCTAGCATGTGCGATTATAGATGTCTTTGGTTACATATCATCATCATCTGTGCTCTTTTCCTGAAACCACAAACCCTCTTGTGTCTGTAACTATGAAAATTCTGACCTAAATCTTAGAGAACTGTGCTCATGCCACAGCGAACGCTATATTGAGCTCATTTGGTTTATTTTGGGTTCAGATGCACAAAAACACAGCTGGTGTCTGGGGCTTTCACACATTCCCTCTGTGGTCTGTCTACAGAGGTATGAGGCACAGTCAGCCTCAGTGTAGCAGCCACACTGCCTACAACAGGCCAGACTTACATATGAGATGAAATAATACAATCTCAATCTGAAACTGGGATCATAAATCTGTAATGAATAAAAATGTTGTTGCCATGTTGTCTCTGTAACATATGACTAAATGTGTATAAACAGAGAGCCCTCTGTCCCTCACAGAGTACAATGACTACGCCAATCCTCTGGTGTGTGCGGCGTTTGTGGCCATGTGTCCCCTGTGGATTTTTATAGCCAGGAAGATTCCCTCCACCAGAGAAGTGCTATACTGTGGCTGGGAGCCTGTCATCATCGCTATGGCCATCAGCAGGTAAAGCACGGCAAAGCCCTGGCCTCAGATGTTAGACCATGTTTTTACAACTAATAATTTATTATTTATCTTCAGTGTTGGGGGTCTAATACTTGACAAAACGGTTACCAATCCAAATTTTGCCGGCATGGCGGTCTTCACACCTGTCATCAACGGTATGTTTGTTTATAGTTATTATTGGTTTATTTGATCAAGACGGTGCAAGTTAAAGGACATCCATGAGACACATATGTGAACATGACACAGATTGGAGCCATAAGCTAAAACATATTCTCATTCATACACACCAGTGTGCTCAGACAAGAAGTCTTGTCTGACTTGCTTTCTGCACATGTTGAAACTAGGCCAACCCACTTAGCTTCACTGTAATGATGCAAAAAATTAGAGTAAGCGATTTGAAAATAAAGACTGTGGGTTTGTTATGTCCCAGGTGTGGGTGGTAACCTTGTGGCGGTCCAGGCCAGTCGGATCTCCACCTATCTACACATGAATGCTTTACCCATGGGGGACCCAAACCCTGTCCCCAGGAAGTGCCCTACACCCTGCACTTCTTTCTTTGGCTCCAGTAAGTGTTGACATTCTGCTTTAGTTTATACATGATCTGGAGAACAAATGAAATATGAGGCTCTTCTGTTGTTCCTCAGCTGTGAACTCACGTTCAGCCCGAGTGCTCTTCCTACTGGTCGCTCCAGGACACCTGGTCTTCCTGTACACCATCAACTCACTGAGGGGAGGACACACTACACTTACACCAATCTTTATTGGCTTTTACCTGGCTGCTGCCCTGTTACAGGTACATTTATGTGTCCCAGCTCTCTGTTACATTTGTGTGCGTGTGTACTCATGCACCCTTGTGTTTCAGGTGATAATCCTGCTTTACTTGGCCGACTGGATGGTTCACTGGATGTGGGGCCGCGGCATGGACCCAGATAACTTCTCTATCCCATACCTCACAGCTCTGGGTGACCTGCTCGGGACCGGCTTCTTGGCACTTTGTTTCCACATGCGCTTCTTCATTGGAGACCAAGACAGCAATTTGGGCAACTGAATGCACACAAACGCACAAATAATACAATAAATCACTGTGCTTATATGGCGAGCAACAAAGCCACCCTTTTGCCTGAATATCCTCAAAAAGGGCTATTCTTCAGCAGGCCTCATGTGGAAGAGCTCCCATGATGCTTCTTCTTTGGCTTTCAATGATATCAGGGCATTTGACTGCACCATTTTTGGCAGAAGGCTTTACAGGTCCAGCCCACAGACTACTTTTGTTGATGGCCTTTTATTGTATATAATTATGATTAGGGCTTGTCTTCATTATTTTTCAATGGGGACAGTTGCCTAACTTTTTAAACATAACATAGGCAGGGAATGCTTAATCACCAAGTGCTATATTTTTACTGTAGATTCTCATGATGCAGGACACTCACTTGATTACAGTCTTGTACTAGGGGACCGCTACACCAACCATTTTCTAATTGGACATGGAAAAAAACATGTCAATGTAGATACAAAATAAAGACATGTAGCTTGAGCAGCACTGTTTGGGAACATAGTGTACTTGATATGTACAAGCTCTTTACTGTTTGGGAATGCCAAGAGGGTTGTGTACCCACCTGATGTCAGCTGTTGTCCCTATTCGCCCCTAGAGTGTGCATGTGTTCACATGCACAGCACCTATATCTGTGCTCAAGCTCTACATAAAATACTTTCAGTCTGAAACACCCTAATCTGTCTAAATCTATGCAATATTTCCTGTGCCTGAGATCGTAGGTTCATCATTGTGCAGAGAAAGTCAAAATGTTTTAAAACTTATTGATATTTTGCAAAGCCTTAGGTCAGAATAATTTCAATTTAATCAGTGTCTGGTTAAAGTAAACGTGACCTCCGTCAACAGAAGCGGCCACCAGACTGTGAGAGTGAGTTACAAAGCGATACATGCAGCGACAGTGAGCGAATGTTACAGCCATGAACAGACTGTACCAAGTACAGGAGGTGGCCCAAAGGCAAAGAGAGGAACTCTGCATGTGATGCATGCTTGTAAAAGCTTGTCACTCTGTGCTGTTTTAGAGGGGCCAGCTGAATGCATGTGCAGGGCACATAGTGTGAATGTGCGAAAACTTGAATATGTTCTTTGAAATCAAAAATGTAAAAAAAAATTAATTATTTTAAATAATTACTTTTTATTCCGTTTCTTTATTCTTTCATTTTTTTGTCTAATGTTGGTAATTGTAATGACTATTTTTTGTTGTAAGATTTCATGAAAAAGCCACAGCTCAGACTTAACATACAGAAACAGAATGTACTGTATTATTTCATATGGACACCAGAGGGCGCTGCTGTGACACAAGAATGCTCTTCACTCTCAAACTGACCAGGTGCCAGCATCACGCTCTTTGTCCGATAGTTGTTAATACTTCTATGCGGCAAGTCATGCAATGTCTATTTATTTTTGAAAAGCACACAAAGCAATGTGTAAATACTATATTTATTCTATATATGATGTTTATTTTGTGTTTTCCTTGTCATGATTTGATTTCTGTTCACTCTGATTTCTCTAGTTATTTGATAAAGGCCAGTAGAGCTTTTAAGGTCGCTGTAACAGATTAGCCGAGTGCCTAATACACTTCTTGACACACACAAACCCACACTGTTCAAAACTATGGCCTTAACCTGTCAGAGCTAAGCGTGTCCCAAGGGCAAGGCTCACCACAGTGATTACTAATGGGTATGTACACTTCTGATTTGTAATATTGAATGTTATAATGACTAGTAAGGAAGGGGACAGCAGTAAGGGAAGGGCTTGATTCTAAATGAAATCACAGGGCGTCAGCTGTGGTGAGGTTTTACAGGAATAATCTTTACCAACGTTTGCCTTTTTAACCCAGAGCTTGAGCCCCTGTCGCTAAGATGAAACTCTTGCTGCTGCCAGTCACTGATGTCAAATGTCCATGTGGCCTCTTTACGCAGGACCTTATAAACTGCTGGAAATAAAGCTTTTTATTATTTCATTACACCCTTTTGTACAGTTTTTTTCTTTAACATTTTTGTTTAATGTTACACAATCATTTCCCCTTGTACCACTATATCAATGCGTTACGGTTACAGGCTTTACCCAACAACATCCCAATAAGGATTTTTCCAAACATTTACATTGTTTTTCCCTGGTTTGATCATTTTTAGTAATTGTTGTTTCTACTTTCTTAAATGTGTGAGAAGAGGTCAATATTCCATAGCCATAAGTTGTGTCCTTGTGTCTAAATATCCTTTTCATAGCCTATACAATACATTTCTCCCTAAATTTGCCACTAAAACTGTGACAATCCTCAACAACAGGCATTATCTCATCAAAAGTCATCAAAAGTAATAATGAGAAAAACAATGAAAAAAGGTTTTAAAGTTCTTTCAATTGTGCAGTTGAATAACATCACTTTTTTTAAAACAGTATTGCAGCAAAACACTGCATTTTGTCGACAGGCAAAGACTTTAGCCTGTCCTCCAACAAAAGCTGACTGTATAAATGCAAACCCATGGACAATTGGCTAATACTGAGCGACATGTAAGGTCAGAGTTCAGCTACAACAAACACTAACCAGAATGTTGTTGACAGAACGTCTATAGTAAATATGCAACAGTTATACACTTAAGAAATGAATCATCTTAATATTTCTGGCTCAAATAGTGTTCCCCAAACACCAAAACAACAGTCTATACTGTATGAATAACAAATGCATCATATTTGATTATTTGCTCACAGAATTAACATGTTTTATTCATTTATTTATTAATCAAATTAAGCAAAGTGAACTAGGCAAGAAACAGCACATACTCCACCAGTATTCAGAAAATAATATTAATAAAAATATACAATTTAAAGTGCATATGACAAGGAGAGCCAGAAGCTCACCACTTTCATCACTCCGTTTGGGAGGAACCCATTCCGGCGACTCCCATTTGGAATAACAAATGCACCAGAGACTTTCCAGAGGAAAATAGCAGAGACTCTAGCAGGACTTGAGGCGACCGAACTTACATGGATGATATCCTCATTCACAGGGAGAACCAGGAGATACACGACGAGCTTTTGGCAAAAGCACTTCAGGTCAATGAGGCAACAGGACTCGAGCTAAACGAACGAACGTGCAAATTCAGACAGAAGCAGATTCACTTCCTTAGACACGTCATCAACAAGACTGGTGTCGAGAAGTTCCCTCAGTACACAATGTCACCAAGCTGAAAAGGTTCCTCTGTCAGGACCCGTCTTACGCCCAAGGACAGGACATGCCTAAACTAACAGGCTTTTTTAAACAAGCTCAACAAGAGGTGGAACCGCGGACGAAGGCAGCTCCACTTTGTGGGATTCCGGGTTAGGGTTGGTTCTGAGGGGGACCTACAAACCTGGGAAAGCCCCGGGGCCTATGGCTTGGCTCATCAGCTCTTTATCGCCACACTCTTTCTGCTTTTATGCCTTTCTCTTCTGTGCACCGCTTTCCAACTTTTCTTCCCCGACATTTCTGTCTCGCTGAACGAGTCGCCTCCAGAACGATTATAAGTGAATAGACACGTACATAAGTTATGCCTGAAGTTTCTCTGCACTTGGATTGGCTAGTATTTGTATTAGTATCAATGATGCTATGACTTATAGCCAGTTGGTCAGTTGATGCCACAATAATGTGATTGACAGGTAAAACAAACAAATGACAGTATAATATGGAATTCAGTGATATCTGATAGGCCTCTGGACCAGGTGGGCGGGCCTACTACAGAAATCTGACAGGATCAGGCAGAACAAAGAGCCATAAGTCAGTGTCAGTGCCCTCTGCTGGACAGGTGTGGAACTCCTTCCTTTAAAAACTGCCCCCTCGCGGCTGGATTGAGCATTTAAATTATTTCTTTAAAATGTCATAACTCCTGACAGGAATGGGCTAGATTGTTTTAGTTTTAAATTCTGATAGGCCCTTGACTATTGTAGGACCCTGGGCTCCAACAAGGCGGCCCTGACGCGGTCAAACCTCTTTTTACACATCCCGCGCGCTGCGCACTCTGCGGGTCCTACCACTTCTAGACGGGGCTTATCGCGGGGCAAGTGGCAGTGGTAGAGCCTAAAGCACTGAGCCGAGGGAGAGGAGAGAGGCAGTGGGCCTGGTTCAGGACTGTGAAATATGCATTTTACAGACTTAAAACATATATAATAATTGTAAAAAATAAAGCTGAGTACTTTGCTGGTTATTTCTAGAACGTAACCCCTGCGATAAACGATAGACCACTGTATTTACCAGCAGCAGCTGATGGAGCTGTTCCTCGCCTCTTTTCTCCACTTTTCATAATGTTTCTAGCTCATGTAAGTCTATGGACGTTTGCTTGTAGACGCAAACATGGCACATTTCCATGGTAACAGTGAATTTTCCCGAACTCTATTAAATGGACCAATCAGCATTGAGGTGATAGACTTTTGGTCTTTTTAATGGGTTCAGTTGCTATGAAAACTGCATGTTGACTCACACATGGCCAAAAGTCTGTCCCAAGTAACTGTCCCAAGTAACCTGGGACTGTCCCAGGTAAAATGGGATATCTGGTCACTCTAACAGAAGGGGGAGTCCCACAATGACACTTCGAATGTAACCACTGTTTTCAAATATAAGAATTATACAGATTATAAAAAAAAAAAAAACATTATTCTTCATTGTTTGTGTAGGTTCTCAGTCGTACAGGAGTTGTCCATCGTAGGCAAAAATTCTTCAGTCTTCATCTGTAGTTGAAGTGTAGGACGTTTCGATCTTACTCCAAAGATCGTCATCAGCTACTGAAGGTCTGGACACGCTGTGGGTTTATAAAGCTAGTGAACCAGCAGGAGGAGTCAACCTCTAGGCCCCTCCTCTCTAAGTGCTAAAGGTAAAGTACTTAACGAGGGTCCATTCAGGGAGAAAGGGGAGATTCATGTCCGCTCAGGGAGACAATGGACCCTCGTTAAGTACTTTACCTTTAGCACTTAGAGAGGAGGGGCCCAGAGGCTGACTCCTCCTGCTGGTTCACTGGCTTTATAAACCCACAGCGTGCTCCAGACCTTCAGTAGCTGATGACGATCTTTGGAGTAAGATCGAAACGTCCTACACTTCAACTACAGAGTACAGATGAAGACTGAAGAATTTTTGCCTATTATTCTTCATTGCCACTGGTGAATACTGCATACAGCAAGTAGTGGTTAGTTAAGGGCGCTACCTTTAAAAAAACAATTACAAATAATGAAAGAGGGAGAGTGTAAATTGAATTGATAGTTGTGGTTTCTTGACACATTTCT
>OMNZ01001349.1:16490-27916 GCA_900303255.1 Lesueurigobius sanzi | reverse complement strand
CCTAGCCAGTCTCCAGATCTCAACCCCATAGAAAATCTTTGGAGTGAGTTGAAAGTCTGACAACCCCAAAACATCATTGCTCTAGAGGAGATCTGCATGGAGGAATGGGCCAAAATACCAGCAACAGTGTGTGAAAACCTTGTGAAGACTTACAGAAAACGCTTAACCTCTGTTATTGCCAAAAAAGGGTATATAACACAGTATTGAGATGAACGTTTGTTATTGACCAAATACTTAGTCCACCATAATTTGCAAGGAAATCTTTAAAAATCAGACAATGGGATTTTCTGGATTTTTTTTTCACAGTTTGTCTTATAGTTGAAGTGTACCTATGATGAAAATTACAGGCCTCTCTCATCTGTATATGGGCATGACGAGAGCATGAGGCAGTACTCATTTACATATACTTGTGCACATGTGAGTAACTTTTTGAAGTATTTAATATGTGTATGCTACTATTTTCTAAATACCATTACACTTATTGTAAATAGCCTCCTGTGTTTAGTCTAAAGTCTCTCCTCTGATTACGACAGGTGTGACTCAGACCAGCAGCTAACGAGCTCCAGCCCTCAGCTGTGAGAGTCTGATTTACACTAACTATCTCTGCTCTATACCACCTCTCATCACTGTCATTCTAAATATATTTTTTAATGAAATAATTTGTAGAAAAATGTAACTCATGCTGTGTAACACTGAGAATTTTTGGATCCATTTTTACTGTGATAATATTATAAACCTGCAGATTTTTTGTGCGTAACAGTCCTCCTGACTGTTCTTAGGATTTGTTCTTCCAGAAGAACTCTTTCAGCTAAGAATTTTGCGAAAGCCAGAAATGCTCTTAAATCGCCCCTAAGAACAAATCTGTGCGCAAGTTTGTTTCATGAATGAGGCCCCTTTTGAACACGTCCTGTTTCAGATACTGAATTCATGTACAGCGCTGTGGACTTGTACTTCATAACTCTGACCTTCACACTATTTCTCCAGAGGTATCAATTTTTAAATCCCATTTCAGTTGGGCAAAGGCCTAATGCATCCACACAGTCAATTGTCCAGACGCGGCTAAGCAAATCTCCTCCGACATTAACCCCCTCTCCCTTTTGAATATGGCCTTTGTGGAGAAGTCCAAAGCCATACAAGACCACTTATACCCGTGTTATTTCTAAGAGTGAAACTAACAGGAGGCGGTTGGTCGGAGCGGTGTCCCCTTGTCTTTGGGACAGTTGTGTCAGGTCAGGCAGAAGAAGACAGCAGACAAGAGAAGGGGGGTGGGGGATTGGTTAGAGGAGAGGAGAGGAGCGGAAAAAGGGCAATTGGGGTGACAGGGGGAGATGAGACATACGGCGGTGGGATACGGGACGGGACAAAGGCAGAGGTGCTGAATTAGGGACGGGGGGGGTGGAGAGATGTGAGGTGACAGGACAAGAGAGGTGGAAGAAGAATAAAAGGTATGGAGTGAGGAGGGTGAGGAGGTGGAGGAGGACGGGGGGGTTTGGAGCCATCAGAGCGCAGTCCGGAGGGACCGAGAGGGAATGACAGGGACATGAGGAGGGTTTGGGATGGCAGCGGAGGACAAGGTGAGACAGACAGGACGCGGGGAAGCCTACAGACCACGGGAGATGTGCGGGGTTTTCACAAGATGGTGCTTTAAGGTGAGGCACTGCAGGCAAAACTTTTTTTTTTCTTTTGCTCGTTCTCTCTCTTAACATACTAACTGTAAACACCTGGAAACAAATACATTACCAACAATTCACAATGAGATGTTTAATATACGTATTACTGGCTTAAATATGAGAGGGGGGGGGGGGGTATATTGTAAGTTTTCTGTTAGTTTATGTTTTCATATAAAAGTTTTACACAATTGATAAGGTATTTTATGCATAAAAATGGCCTACGTTGCCTATAGTTTTGGTGAAAAAATATCTAAATGATGAACAGAGCCAGGTTTAAATTTATGGTTGTTTTTTTGTTATTTACAAGCAGTGCTTAATTTGTAAATCCAGATTTTCAGGAACACTTGTGTACTGGGTGGATTTTATGGGGGAACAGCCCAAAATAATTGCATATTTAAAAGTTGTTGGAGTATTTTATTTCCCGGATCCAATAAAGCTCAAAATTCCAATTTCCCTGAATGCGTTCCCCCAAAAGCCAGATCAAATTAAGCACTGGTTACAAGGATTTGTTCAGAGGTGATTTTGGATATTTTGTCTAATTTTCGAAAAGTGATTAGTGAATAAATCTGTAAAAAAGAATTCTAGCTTCGCCTTGGTTTTTAGGGTTCAGAACTCAGTAAATCGAGCTAGGAATTAAATATTGAAAAATCCCACTGAACAAACTTTTAAAATATTGCTAAATCCAAGATTGGAAAGTTTGGAGTCTTTAGGTTCTTGGGGCGGCACGGTAGCACAGTGGTTAGCGCTTGTGCCTCACAGCTAGAAGGTCCCAGGTTCAATCCTGGGCCAGGACGGGGCCTATCTGTGTGGAGTTTGCATGTTCTCCTCGTGTCTGTGTAGGTTTCCTCCAGGTGCTCCAGTTTCCCCTACCATTAAAACATGTACAATAGATCAGGATGAATGAGAGTGTGTTTGTGTGTGGAAGTGTGGGACAACGGATAGAAATTAGCCCATGGCTACAATCCGGAGTGGTGTGTTTACATGCATGTGTCTCATGTGTGTCCCATCCAAATAAACAATACATACATATATAACATAAACAAGCGGGATGTTGTCGCCACAATGTGAGAAAAACATATTTTGACAAAATGGTCATAAAATGTACAATTTACCTAGAAACATATTCAGTGTAATAATAAGACTACTTATTCTAAAGATTAGGTTATTTATTTAATCCCAGGTGAAAATGTGAGAGCAAAGAGAGCAAACCGGTCCAAAACCTGAAAATTAAATGTCTCATTTCTCCATTGTAACTTTAAAGGCAATTTTCTCAAAATGCATTTGTTACAACCACATTTTCACGTCATAGCACCAGATGTTCCAGTCTTGGACTTCACAATATTTTTGAATATATACACAATATTAATTCCTCGGCTGATGTTTCAATCTCAAAAACAAGGCAAATTTTGTTTTTAATTTTACAGATTTTATTTTTTTTTTTACACTAAGAACTAGGTTATTAAAGGCACTACCTAATTTTCTCCTATAGTAGTGGAATGACATTAGTATGTCCTCCTTTAGTATATTTTAGACATTTGTGGAAATAATACACTGCATTAAAGCATTTTTGTCAATTTAATGAGTTTGTTGGCGACTTTTCTTGCATTTCTCTGACTAACCCTAAAAAGTGATTCAGCTAGTTGTGGAATGTGCTCATAAGCTCATCTCTATGAAGAAATGGGATTTTAGAAACTTTTAGAAACCGCCTCGCCTTAAGATGATTGTGGTAGCTGAATCCAATGAATGAAAAAAAAAAACATTATTATTGTGGGTAAATTCTCCCATTGTTAATATGTTTGAACCCTAATGCTGCTGCGTTACACGAAATCTAATATTCTTTGAGTAATTGATACTGTGCAACTACAAAAATATAAAAAAATATCCACAGAATTACTTTCCATTTCCATTTCTTCATGCTTTTGCAAGACGAGAAAAGGGAATTCTCAAACTGGCTTTGGGATTGTAAATCAAATTCAGTCTGCTCTGCCCGAGATGTGGAATCTCTACCAAGTGGGTGCTTTAATTTTGCTAAATGAAACTTTTTTTCCGCACAGCCGGTGAAACTCCTTACCATCTTATCGATTTAAACACAGCGAGAGCCTGTGTGTTACTCTGGTGCGGAGGACTGTGAAATAAGAAACATTATGGGCAAAATTGTCCTAAGCATATGTTGGGCCTCCCCATCTGAGTCCTCCCAAGCTGCTCGTTCTGTCCAAGTTCTGCCGAGAAGATCTTTTCATTTGTGTGGAGCGCGTTCCAGCCTTTCTCGCCATCATTTGACAAGTCAGATGAAACCGCCAGAGTTTCAAGACACTCCAGATAAATGGGTTGGGTTAACTTGACATAACAGCCTATAGTTTAAAAAAAATGGAGGTGGAGGGAAGCTGGAAGGTAACTATGGTTAATTTCTAGTCTTAGTGTAATGTGAATAACTCTGTAATTCCTGGGCCAATCCACATGACTTAAAAACTGTCACTAAGTTCAACATCTTCTCTGTCAGCACATATGAAATGAAATATTGTGTAATTAGTTTCTCATGCAGGTGTCCGAAGTGGTGACAAGTTTATGAATCACTACCAAATACTGATCAAGGAAAGCATTTGGACATTTTCTTTTGGGAAATTTCTTTCAAAGACTGTTTCTCTCCCATAGAGTCGTATTGGCACCTGCCCTCCACCCGTCGTAGAACATGAACGCAACCTATAGGGGAAAAAATACATTTAGAGATATCAATTTCATCAGTGGAGTAAGCCCAGCCCACGTTCCAAACAATCCAACACTCGGTGAATTCTGCTTCAGGAGGACAGGGAGAGACGACATCGAAAGATCAAAAAGTGACAACGCTGTGAACGCTTGGCCGCCGCAAAGCCAGTTATCCCTCTGGTAACTTTTCTGACAGCTCCAAAAAGTCAGAAGGATCGTGAGGCCCCGCTTTCACGGTCTGTATTCATGCTGAAGATCAAGATCAAATGAGCTTTTGTGGATTTACTGACACAAATATGAGAGAAAAATCTATTGCTCTTTTCATATAAGAATAAGGAAATGCATAGAAATTGGCCTATTTTTTTTTTGATGAGCAAATGGAAATATATTGAAATTGAAATGGATAGAGACATATTTATTTTAAACAGGTGTGATTTTCTTTTTTTTTTTTCAGAAGCGATTTTGGATAGGGGAGACGATGATTGTAACACGGGGACAGTTGTAACTGCACCACTTTGACCAATCAGAGTCCAGATAGTGCAATAAGATCCTGTCAGTCTGTATCTGCAAAAATTGATTTTGAGACAAGAAATAAAGTAGTTTTTTTGGCTCCTACTTAACTGTATGTTCTGGCATTGAAATTTGCTGATAATGTCACAAGATTGACAAATTATTAAAATACAGCTTCTCGGACAAAGTGTGATGTATTTTCTCCCCTCTTTTTCATGTGCATTTGCTACGACAATTAGCTGTTGTAGTTGTAGTTGTAACACATGATTAAGCAGCTGTTACAACCATCCCCAGTCAAAAACACCATAAAAAAGTATCTGCTCTCATTGTAATCCAGATACAGATGAATACAAAAGCACACTGGCTCCTTCTTCACCACAACAGTCCGATACAACGACCGCATCACTGCAGACGCTGCACCGATCCGTCTGTCGATCTCACGCTCCATCCGTCCCTCACTCGTGAACAAGACCCCGAGACACTTGACCTCCTCCACTTGAGACAAGGACACTCCACCGACCCGGAGAGGGCAGTCCACCTTTTTTCCGGTTGAGAACCATGGCCTCTGATTTGGAGGTGCTGATTTTCATCCCAGTCGCTTCACACTCGGCTGCAAACCGCCCCAGTGCACGCTGGAGCCAACAGAACCACATCATCTGCAAACAGCAGAGATGAAATCCTGTGGTTCCCAAAACAAACCTCTTCCGGCCCCTGACTGCGCCTAGAAATCCTGTCCATAAAAGTAATGAACAGGACCGGTGACAAAGGACAGCCCTGGCGGAGGCCAACATGCACCGGGAACAGGTCTGGCAATACGAACCATGCTCCTGCTGTGGTCGTACAGGGAACAGACGGCCCTTAGTAGCCCCTTGGTTTTTGAATATTATTAGTAAAAAAAAAACACAAATCTGTAAACATTCTAGTCTCTCTCTCTCACTCACTTGTAATTTTGTCTTTGTGCTGCTGCGTTTTTAATGACCAGATCTATTTTAGTGCATCACGAACATGAAGTCATTTCTCATTGATCAAACTGATTCGACTTTAGTTTCACCGATGTCACCTGTCGAGTATAGCAATAAAAATCGAAAACAATTTGACAAAAAAAATGAAAACACTGATATCTGCTTTTGCAAATGAACACTTAATATGTTAAGTAAGCAAACTGACCCAAAAGCTGAACATGTACAAACAAATAGTACAAAAAAATGGCTGCAGTGTCTCCCCTTAAGTGTCGAGCCGGAGATGACTGGGACATACGAGCGTTCCATAAAGTTTCACGCCGCCCACAGGGAAAGCCGCGCGACAAAGGAGTCAATCAGCACACACTGCAGAAGACGGCATTAAGATCGGTATATTAAGATAAATTTGTATCTGCCATGCATGTAAACAGCTTAATCAAATTACACTGCGATTCAAAGTGCGCTTTTTAATTCGATTAGCGTATGATAATGAGATTAGCGCGTTTATTTATGCAAACAAAGTCGTACACACATCGACTCTGGATCCGCGCCTGAAATAGGTCACGCCGAAGCTCTGAGGCATCTTCAACTTTTGCACTTTATTATACACGGCGCACCATGACGAGAGCAGACGCACAATTAGCTTCATCTCCGTCTTTGTGTAGCCCATTTCTGAGGCTTTATTTTTTTTTTTTTTCTTTTTAAACCATCGCCAGTGGCACACCGAGACCCTGTTCACTACACTTGTCAGGGAAAAAAGAACTAATGCCGCGGTGACAGCTCGCGTTCGTAGTGTTTGTTTTGGTTTTGGATGTGCAATGGAATAAATCGCGCCCCCAAGTAAGCAGCGAGCACTTGAACTTGATTCTAATCGTTTTTGAGTTTGTCACAATATTAGCCGTTTTTCCTCCGAGGCCAAAATGTATGCTTCTTTCCAATCAAGCGTAGATGACAACTTGCCTTGTAACTATAAACTATATATAAAGGATTTTATATTTGCTTTCATCTGTTGATTTGCTGTCAGGTTAGTGGGTTCAAATCTAATAAAACGTAAGAAAAACACATCATGTTACTATCTGCGTTTCCATTCATTTGTTTTAATGTGCATTTTGAAGTAGCAAGTAGCAAAATCACATTCTTTACTATCTTGCAGTATACAGTACTGTATATTTCATGGGCACAACACCAACATTCTATATCTGCTTTTGGTTACAATAGGGAAGCCATCATAGAAGATATTTTAAATTGTTCCATCGTTGTGACCAGTTTGAATGATTTTGTGGATTTTGGTTAAAAAAAAAATATATACAGTATATGACAGACCTCCAACAATAATGGAGTCAAATATCGCTGTCATTTCCAGGTTCTTTTGGCCACAACATCAGCTGGTCTTAAATGTCACTCCTTTGGGTACATAATGAAAGCAAATTTGAATATTTGATCAACTGCACACTTGGACTTTGGATTTAAATGATGTAATGCCTTGGCAAATTTGTTGTTCATTAAGGCGAGAAACTGCAGAAAAAAATGTAATTGTGTGATAGCAATCAGTTATATTATGTTTCTATAAAAAAGGCATTTCATGTATAAAAGTTGTCCACAATTTCCCTTTTTTGGCAACAAAATCTAATTAATGAATAGAGTAAGATTTAAATGTATGGTTTTATTTTGTTTGAGAACCATGCATGTAAAGACACCACTCCGGATTAGGGTGGTCCAAAAAAAAATGAAGTAATCATTTTCACTGCTCCACAAGTCCCTGTTCCTACTGGATCCTGAAAAGTTGGTGGCATTTAAAGAGGTTGCGCCAAATGTTTCGTTTTTCATGAAACTCATAAAAATTGACAAAAATGCAAACATTCCCATTTTGAATTAAATGTTTTACTTAAAATTGAATAACTGTGTAAATAACCCACTAAACACACAGCATCTAAAGTTAACTCCATTATATATTTGAACATGTTAGTGGTCTGACACAGCAGCTTTATTTAGATACGAACATCTCTCGATGGATTTTCATTATCTGGAGCAGATATTGTTTCTGGTTTTCATTTTTTGTCAGTGTGGCATTGTATGTTTGAATGAGGCTCTCTCAGCGCAGTCATTGACAACTTTCATCTTGTGAATTTTTCTCTGGATGAGTTGATAACGTTTCTCTGAGGACCAAAGGGCAGGCTCCTTCTCAAGAAATGTTAAAGACTCCTCTAGGTCACATTGTGAAACCATAGTAGATTATATTATAAGACCAGTGCTACAAAAGGCTACTTTGAGCTCAACCTCTAAATCTTGTCCAAAGTGCCCACTTTTTTGTACACAATGATTATATGATCAAAGGAACAGGGCAGCCTTGTGGAGCAGCACTTTGTTCACTTTGATTTTTTTATGCATAAACTTGTAACTTGGACCACCCTACTCCGGATTGTAGCCATGGGATAATTCCCATCCGTTGTCCCACACTCACACTCACAAACACACTCTCATTCATCCTAGACTATTGTACATGTTTCTAGTGGTAGGGGAAACCGGAGCACCCGGAGGAAACCTACGCAGACACGAGGAGAACATGCAAACTCCACACAGAAAGGCCCCGGCCTGCCCTGGAATCGACTGTGCCGCCCTCCTGTTTGTTAATGTATTAGTTACAAAGATTTGTTCTGAGGGGATTTTGGATATATTGTTTAGTTTATTGTTAGTGAATAAATCTATAAAAAATCTAATCTCAACATGTTTTTGCAGGGTTTGATACGCAATAAATCAGGCTAGAAAGTATTGAAAATCCCTGTGAACCAACCTTCAAGTTCAAAATATTGTTTAGTATAAAACTGGAAAACAATGTCTGTAGGTGCTAAAGTGGAGAAATTATTGCCACATCCCTCCCTCCATCCATCCATTTTCTTCCGCTTTATTCAGGGCCGGGTTGCGGGGGCAACAGTCTGAGCAGAGACGCCCAGACTTCCTGATCCACGCACACCTCCTCCAGCTCTTGAGGGATCCCAAGGCGTTCCCAGGCCAGCCTAAAGACCTCGTCTTCCCAGTGTGTCCTGGGTCTTTGTTGTTGCCACAATTTGAGAAAAATGCATTTTGAGAAAATGGTCACTGAAGTTACAATTTCTTAGTTGTATGGAGAAATGCTGAATCAGTCCAATAATTACAGACACTATTGTAAAGATGATTGATTTGTGAGCAAACTAGACAGAAACCTGAAAATTGAAAAAAAAATAATAATAATAATTGCTGGTCATTAGTGGTCAATACTTTTCAAGCAATGAACAAAATAGATATTTAGAGTTGTGTATATTTTACTAGAACAGGTTAATCCGGTCTTTGAATGGCATAGCTATATATATTCGTGTGCTAAGGAAATGTTGACAGTTTTCTTATCAGCATGCCATTCAAATGGAAAATGCTATAAACTAAAAATAATAAAACCTCAAGAGTGAAGTCCTCAGACAGTTGTATTTGCTTATTGCAGAGGAAGGTGTTGTGTGTAAAACAGTCTTCATCTTCCGGGTAATTTAAGCTTGCAAAGCTTGTGCAAACGATGCAGCAAGCCATTTTGGGATGTAAAATAGCAGAACAGAAGACAATATTGAGATTTGAGATTCAGTACTAGACCTGGAAGAAACCATTTGATTTAATTGGATACTGCATATCAAACTTATCAACATAAAACCAACATTACATTTTGTTGGAGACTAACGCAGTTAATACAAACCACTATTGGTGTGATTTCCTTGTCTCTCCATTGATTCACCATATTAGCTGAATGCAACATGCAACAATGCTGGTATACAATATGGCTATTTGACTTCTGTGGCACTAGTCGACATCATTTTACACGAGTCGTCTAGTCGTGTGTTATCTCTCCTTCTCTCTCTCCCTCTCTTTCCATCCATCTCTCTCTCTAATTCAAGTGTTTAGTGTGGCTTGCAAGTTTTTTATTCTGCACTTTACTGTACATCGTTAATGTTATAGTAAACTTTCCGGCGGTCATGTTTGTGTTAGTGATGCGCAGACCGGCTTTTTCTGAACGATGAAAATCAAACCCAAACTCCCCCATCTGACACTATCTTGCAGTGTTTACAGCGCAAATTTAGTATTAGCATACTGTCTATACAATCTGGTTTTGATGCAGTTTTTCTCTTGAACACATTTTTAATCTGGCTTTCCACTTTCCCATTTGTTCCAATTTTGTGTTTTATCAGCCCCTGCGTCTCACAATCCCCCTTACGTTTACAGCTCTGATTCTTTCGTCCCCAAAAGGCATCTCACTACGGGACATCTCCCTCCCTCCCCACCTCTACCTATTCTGCTATCCTCCTCTGAGTACATGTAGCCTGCGGGACAGCGACTCCAAATTCAGATTCACAACACTAGAACAGCAGGTGGACACTGCGAAGCGAATGTGTTGTTATTATATTAAAGTCTAATTTCATTACACTGGCTGTCCAATACAAGCCACTGACTGTTCAATAGACTGGAACTGCATCTGGGCCCATAGTGACCCAGAGCACATGCTAACACATAGTCAGGCGTGGCGGGCAGCAGGCAGGTTGGCTTTTTCACCAGAATGACAATAGCACTGTTTATAATGGTAGAATTAATTTGCTATAGCCAGAGCCCAACTACATATCATGCTCCACTGGTGCCTGACCCCTGGCTCTGTCCCGGGGCTTTGGCTTAGCACCACCTGGAAAGGTTATTTGCAGCGAGGAATGGCAAATATCACATTTTCTTTGCCCAGCAACAGTGACCTGTAAAAAACATGCCAGAGCGGCGCCTCCATGTGTGCTGTGGAATTAATGTCTTTAAAATACCTGCTATATTTCACAGCTACTGAACAGGGCCGACATGAGAGGCATTCTTATAGGGAGCTTTGATGCTGGGGCCACACTTATCGTATGATTACATGTGGAACTGTAACATGGCACAATCCTTCATTCAAAATAATAAGAAGAAGATGACGAAGAAGAAGATGATGACAAAGAAGAAGAGGCTGACGAAGAAGATGATGATGATGATGATGATGATGATGATGATGAAGAAGAAGTAGAAGATGACGACGTAGAAGATGACGAAGGAGAAGAGGCCGACGAAGAAGTAGAAGATGAAGACGATGGCGAAGAAAAAGTAGAGGATGACGAAGGAGAAGAAGATGAAGAAATAGAAGATGATGGAGAAAGCGAAGATGAAGTAGAAGATGACGGAGGAGAAGACGATGACAAAGAAGTAGAAGATGAAGACGATGGCGAAGAAAAAGTAGAGGATGATGAAGGAGAAGAAGATAGGAGAAGAAGATGAAGATGTAGAAGATGACGGAGGAGAAGACGATAACAAAGAAGTAGAGGATGGCGAAGGAGAAGACGATGACGAAGAAGATAACAAAGGAGATGACGATGACGACAAAGAAGTAGATGACAAAGAAGAAGAGGATGAAGAAGAAGAAGAAGATGATGATGACAAAGAAGAAGAAGTAGAAGATGATGAAGAAGAAGTAGAAGATGACAAAGAAGAAGAGGATGCGATGAAGAAAAAGATGACAAAGAAGAAGAAGATGAAGAAGACGAAGAAGATGAAGAAGATG
>OMNZ01001327.1:9904-43867 GCA_900303255.1 Lesueurigobius sanzi | reverse complement strand
TAGTCTGGAACTTAAACATTAAAAATAGCTTTCAAAATATGCAACCAACTGATACTTTTTACTTCAGTACCTTTTAAGTTTCCATTTTATGCCTTTTAAGTATCCACTTAATGAGTTCAAATTCCTCCAACTCTTCCTTTTGGCAACTGCTTGACACATTCATATTATCCTATTGTGCATATTTTGACACACAATTATTTTCATAAATTGTCAGCATTTATTGAACATATTTTTTACCTCGTGCTGTGTTAACTGAATTGTACTTTATCAATCGCTCTATGCCCTTTCCTCTAGTGGGATGGGTGCTGCAGAATGAGTCACCTCCATTAACTACACTGATAGTACAGTACATGAGTGGCCATGGGGCCGGGACGGGGTATGGGCTGCTCTATGCCACTCACCAGGTGCTCATCTCAAATTCTACTCAAGGTCTTTTCGATTTTTAATGAACGCCTATCTTTTACACATGTAATTATCTATTACACATTATTATGATGTGTTTATTGATTTGTCAGCATGCCGGGGGAACGTTTTTCATGAAATATATCCATGCTGCGATATCCTGTCTCTGTTGCAATGATGAGGGAAAAATCATTAGAAGGAAGGCCCCCCGGGGGAGTGGAGGCGGCTGTTTTGATGTGAGCTTGCATCCCGATGTGTTAGTGGCTTCGAACAGCGGCGCGTGTTGTAACGTGATCCCACCTTGCTCTGACTGACTGTTCTCTCTCTGTCTCTTCTTCTGTGCTTGTGCAGGACTGAGGAGTAGGGGGAAGATGAGACCCCCCAGCCCTCTACTGATCCTCTTCTACTTCACGCTGTCGAGGAGCGTCAAGGTAGTCTCCAAGAGAGGCTCAGGTATGGGAACTTTTGGACAAATACTGCACTGCACGAATGGGTTTTTGGGCTTTATTGTGTTTTCTTCAGTTGGACATAGAGTAGCAGTGTTAATTTTGTTGACTAAAATAATTCATCATGTATTTAGTTAGTAGTTTTGCTGACCAAATTAGACCAAAACTAAATTATTTTTATTTTTATGACTCATGGTAAATTAAAACCATTATGACTTCATGTGTGAGCACAGTTTGAAAGAGCCTCATATTATTTAAATCCACCACCAATGGAGCTAGAACTAGAACTAGAGAGATTAGAAATAGAGCTAAAAATAATTATTTGACTAAATAATTTTTGTCAGTTGAAGTAAATTAAAAAATGTAGTCTGGAACTTAAACATTAAAAATAGCTTTCAAAATATGCAACCAACTGATACTTTCTACTTCAGTACCTTTTAAGTTTCCATTTTATGCCTTTTAAGTATCCACTTAATGAGTTCAAATTCCTCCTTTTGAAACTCTTCCTTTTGGCAACTGCTTGACACATTCATATTTTTTCGTGTCGTGAAAAAATCGTGATGCTAAATCTAACCCAGCCCCTCGCACCGCTTCTTTGATCACCATTAGGCCGCCTTTAGCTTGTCTACCGTCTGCCCTCATCACTACATTGTTGTTCCGGTGCTATTTGTGCCTTTCCCCCCCGACACGGCCATTGTGTAGTCGAGATGAGTGGGAATATCTAAAGACTCGGGACCTGACCTTTAGATGAGGGTTGGTATTGAAGGAACAACAGTGACGTGAACCGCAGAAGGCCAACCTATGAAAGAGTAATGCGGGGAGGCTGCTGATGTGATGCTCTGTGACACACAATACAAACGTGCCAAGACACAGAAAACCACCTACAATTTATTCAGCCTGTCTGATAGATGGAGACGGAGAAGAATTGATCGTGCATGTTTAAAAAATCTATCGCGTGATTATTACAAAGCATTCACAAGATTTATTGCTGACGTAGGATATTCATTGTTAAACCAAGCTCGCCGTGTTTCCAAATATCCACCTCGACATTGTGGCCAAGCAGTGCAACATGGTCAGTTCCACCTGCTCCACTGTCCCTATTGACTGAACGGCTTTGTGGCTTTGTGTTCGGGACATTGTTTGTCCTTATGAATTGGATCTATGTTGTCGGGTTGCTTGTTTCGTACCTATGCGCCCGTTGTTTTCCGTCTTCCGAGGATTTCCATATAGATCGGATCTGTGGCCAGTGCGTTGGATCAATCAAGTGACTCCTCTGGGTCCTTCACTCAAATATTGATAGCAGTGGAGTCAATATTGCTGCCCAGCCAAGAGGTCAAAGGTGATGGAGTGTCAGCAGGCAGTTTAGCTATTTAATGGCTCTTTGAGAGGCTCCCGAGTCGGTCTGAAACATTATAAAAGAGGCATGTGAGGGGTCCGACAGGATAGCATTTGACGGTGTGGGTAATGTGGGTAATCAAAAAATGCCAATTGCCTATGCTCATTTTTGTACCGGTGTGTATTAAGTCTCATAAGTCTCATCTAATTGCAACATCTCTTCAAGTTCAACATATTTGTTCAATTCATATAAGGCAGATTTTCACAAAACAAGCAGTGTTTTGATTATTGTTTAGTTCATTAGTTAAAACAATGTGCCAAAGCTATACACCGTATGGAGAAAGCCAAGAGAGCACTCGCCAGATTTAAGAACCACCTAAGATTTAGCCTTAGGTGCAAGGATGAGGAAGTAACACCGAAAAGCCTCGACATCAAAAAAAGAATAATACGCTACTATACCTTTTGTCTTACACTAACGAACCTATTCACTGAAGACAAAATTACGTTTTTTGAAGCAGTGTTTTGTGGCTTGTGATCCAGAGAAAGTATTTATGCCGCCTATCGCCCCGTGTCCACGATCTGTCTCGTTTTACCTGTGTCTGCTCTGCCGGACGTCTGCCTGCCTGCTCTGTGACTGCGCAGTTGCACCACTGAGGCGGGCAGAGAGAGAGGGAGGTAACGAGACACACACGCCAAGCAAGGCCTGTGCGTTTTGGAATGACTAAAACTAAAGATGTTGACAGTACTCTAAAGGCCTCATTACTCTCGCAGATCTTGCATTTTGTTGCTAGTTTTAGGCAACTTTCAAGCTTAACTTAAAGCTGTGGTCCATTCACAGTTTGTCAGATACATTGTTGTTAACATCATACATTTTGTATTTTCCATCTGCCAATTTTGCACTTAAAACAAGAAAAAGTGTCTCATTTCACGCAAATGGTAAATGGTCACATTTATATAGCGCTTTTCTACCTGCTTTTAGGCACTCAAAGCGCTTTACATCAAGGAACCACTCACCCATTCACACTCTCATTCATACACCAGTGTACGCAGACACTGGAGGCAAGGTGGGTGAAGTGTCTTGCCCAAGGACACAACGACAGTGTGCGCCTGCGGGGATCGAACCGCTAACCCTCCGATTACAAGACGACCCGCTCTACTACTTGCGCCACTGTCGCCATGTACATTTCGATTTGTTTTCAATTTTTAAGTGCTATGAGATCATGTAAAGATGGATAAGATTTACTCCCTGCACATTGGATTATTTAACTTGGTGAGTGTTGGGTGGATGCCATTTCATCTACTATTAACCATGGCTCCTAAAATTCTCACGATTAATTTACCATGAGCTATTTTCACTGTGCTAATGGGAAAACTGGTTAATCTTGGCATCCCTATGTTATATTCTACATTGAAAGAAAGTCATGAATATCCTCAATATGACGCATATATGCAGTGCTGCTTTTAAGAATTTTATGAAGAAAAAGATACATCACTGACCCATTAACAATAATCCGGTCTTCAATAATTTTCCAATGTGTATTTATCGCTAATCAGACTGTGAAGCTATTCCCAGCTGTTCCCTGTTACTCTGCTCTGTTGCTGCAATATTGGCTTTTGACAAATTGAAGTGGATATATGTGAAGTGTCGGAGCTGGGCACAAAATGCAGCGGTAAATATGATTAATCGTGGGATAGAGCCCCGGGTGGATGATTGTTTCTGGGTCAAAGGTTTGGGGCATTAGTCTTCATGTGTTCGGGGTGAAGGAGATGAAGCAGTTGGTCTCTCCTGGCTCCCGATATATTAACTCCAGATGACCATTTCTTGCGCGTCTTACAGTGCATCCAGCTTTGTCTTGTGCCGTTATTGTTGAAGGTCCTGCAAAAGATTTTTCGTTTTTTGTGCAGCTGGGCTCACGTGGGACTGGTTTGTGTTTTCTTGCAGGTTTGGGTAAATACATGAGAGTTTCATCTCACAACCTTGAATAGCTATGGATAACGGATCAGCTATGAGGACTTGATTAGCCCTCAAGAGGCACTGGATAAAGCTGCACTTCAATTGATTTTCTTGCCCCAAGTGTCCACACCGGATTCCTGGAGTTGTAGATCGCTGAAATCCTATAATTATTCAATGTGGAGTCTGCCCGGGCCTGTATTACCTGAATTAATGAGTTTCCCAAAGGTGCAGATAGGAGCTGCATGCGCCCCTTATTCCCTCATTGTTTGTGCCACACCAAAGTTTGCACCACTCATGTTTTTAATGACCATTCAGCCACAATGGGACAGCAATTTGCCGCACAAACATTATGGCTGATCCAAAAATATTTAGATACTTGTGTTTTTTGATTAACATCTAATCAAGAATGGGCTTTTGAATTAGCTATGGCCTTTGATTAGCCCAATTGTATTTCCCATGATACATAATGAAATTAAATAAAAAATTAATTAAGACTAAACATAAGCCACTTCATTATACTTTTAAATTGTGTACAGGGTAATATTGCGTCTGCAGACATGCCAGGTTCATTTGGACATCAAGCTCTGGGGTAAAGCTGATGCTTGTGTATTTGAATAGCGTCTCGACTTTTGAACACTTTACGAGAAAATAACTTGTCTTTAGTTTGTATGTACTGAAAGAGAAGACATAGAACTTTGTGCCAGTTTTTTGTTTCATGTATAAAAGCCTAGTTATTACAGGGATATCAGCCATACCGCCTGCTCTGCCCGATCACGGCAGACCTCAGAAGCTAAACATTACTTGGATGGGACACCGCCAGGGAAAGGCCAGGAAGCCATTATTATTATTATAAACCACGACAAAAAATATCTATCAGAATGTGTTTTGAGGGTGCCTACCTGCTCAACAATTAACAGGCTGTTTAGAATGTTATGACCTACCAAACCTATTGGGTCATCTTTCCACCAACTACTTGTATGCCACAATATTAGGATAGGATAGGTCTAGTGTTTGGTTCAGCAGCAGAAGTCTGAAGAAGAAGTTTTTGAAAATAAAATCAACTTGGTCTTTTTTGCATTTAAAGAAAGATCCAGTTGTAGAAACATGTCCTGAAAATGCTTTTAACACAGTTCAGAACATGTTTCTACAACTGGATCTTTCTTTAAATGCAAAAACAAAGAACAATCTGCAGATTAGTCTTCCAGTTGTCACTCCTCAAGGGGCAGAAATCGAAAGAGCTACGTAAATATTTTAAATATCTAGGTATTTTAATTGACGAGGACCTTAGCTTTAAAGGGCATGTTGAACAATTGGTTAGGAAGCTGAAATTGAAAATCAGCTTTTACTTCAGAAATAGGTTATGTTTTTCTTTTAATGCGAAACTGCGAACTAGTAGCAGCCACATTTTTACCCATTTTGGATTATGGTGACCTTATTTATTTGAATACCCCAACTCAACTATTGAAACTGCTAGACTCTGTGTGCCGTGCCTCTTTGCGGTTTTTCACAAATTGTAAGCCTCGCACACACCACTGTGACACACGTGTGGGCTGGCCAGCACTGGAAACTCATAGACTCACTCACTGGTTTATGCTCATTTATGAGGGTATTCTGCGTCTGCTCCCATCATACAGTATCTCTGTGAATATATTCAACCAAGAGCGGCTGGACTGTATTCTTTACGCTCTCAAGAATCACTGCTACTGTCTGTACAAGTGTTTGCACAGAAGCTGGTAAGGCATTTCAGTATTCTGCCCCCACAACATGGAACAATTTACAAAAAAACTGGATATTAAAGGAACTGGTTCCAATAGGAAAGCTTAAACTATTGCTGGTCTGATATGAAAATGTTCTGCCGATATCGATATCAACATTTAAAATCAATAGCAAGACTTACTCACCTGGAGTAAAGTTCCTAAATTCATTATTAGAAAAAATGATAGTTCAATATGACTTTGGCTGGGTTACAGTGGTTCACTCAGATTTCTTTAGAGACTATGATGGCTATTAGAAAAAGATTGTCAAATACAATTGTAGAGTGAAATACCACTTTTAGCTAAATATGTACATAGGTCTATCAGAAAAATATACTTTTATGCTAAGTAATTAACTGGAAAAAATATTGACGGGGGATTTTTCCATATCGGACCGATACCAAAAAAACATCCCTACTTAAAGGTTTGGAAATGAAATCCATGGTTTGTAAATGTTTTTAAATAGTCTTATGAAATTGTAGCTTGAAATCTGTCCTGTAATATTCTAAATTGTATTGTTTTGTGCCGCTGTCTTGGCCAGGCGTTCCTTGAAAAAGAGATTAGTAATCTCAATGTGGCTTTCCTGATTAAATAAACATTAAATAAAAACTAAATTATATTCTGATCACTGCGGGCCAGGAGCACAACAAGCTGCAGTATTGGAGACGCCGTGACTTGCTTGATCTAGCCGACCTAATTGGACCAAAATCAAACATGCCCATTTCCTCTGGTTCACACTCCACCAACATGGAGACGCAGTGTTTGCTAGCTGTGGAATATTCAGCCAGCTAACAAAGCATGCAGCATATTTTTTCACTTCAAATGTCAGCGGTCAGACGGTTACGCCACGCCAGTTTCCATTGTGCGCCGCATCCATACCGTTCATACGCGGGTTGCTGTGTCGTTTGCTCCACAGTGCAGCGGATGAAGGGTCCAAAGCGGTTGTGTTTTCGCAGTGCAGTGACCAAGGCCGCGCTGACTGTGTGAGATTTACTCCCGGGGACTTTGAGGACGGCTGTGACAGAGACAAGCTGTCAGCCCCCATCCATCAGCCTGCAATAGTGTCTATCTCGGAAGCAGCTTGGCCCAGTCAGACCTGAGAGGGCCAGTCGCAGCCTCCTCTGTCCCACTGATAAGACCTACAGAGGAGGAGTGTAATGAGACGGGACAGGCTCCGGCTCTCTTTAGTGCGCGCAAACACAATTACCAATTTGCAGCAAGCCCAAAGCCCAATTGAAGAACGTTAACTATGTGCCAGAGCTTTACCTCGACTATAATCATTTTAATTTGTTAGTTTCAAAAAGGACAAAATATGAAAATTTCTGACATTGGCTTGGAGACAATAATTACACTTTTGTGGATAAATTGTTTAATTAACTTTAGGCGATTTCATGTTCATATTTTGTGTCTGCAGCTGAAGCAACTTTTGAAAGCAATTTACTTGAAGCGTTATCGGGGAAAAAAATCAGTGGACGTTGTTAAATTGCAGTGAAGTAACCATCTGTCTTTTATGCTTCAGGACTCTTATTTTTAGGCTATTAATACCAGGATTAATTTAGCAAATAAATATGTTCATTGGCCCCAGGTTTTTATGCCATTAGCATGTTATTATAGCCTGTTGCCATGGACACAGTGGCGGATCTTTGATAATTGGTGATAAAAGTTAATTGTCCCGGAAGAGTCGCAGTCGTGAGGTGTGCTGGGACTGCACGCATGATACACTACAGATGTTGTTAATGTGCATTGGGTGTTATTCGCTCTGTTCCATGCCAGTTTCTCACCTATAATCCCGCCAGTGTAGAGCCTCTCAGAGCTATTTATATTCATATTGTTTTTCAGGCTTGTTGGTAGCGTTGTAATATTATAGTTATTTCTCCTTTTCCTCCATCTTTATGCAACTTGTGAAATCTTGTGAAATGTAGTGCCTATTGGCTTGTACTTCATGCTGCCCTACTCTACTCTTCCTGCCTATGAAGTGTTTCCCATCAGTCCACTTTACTTGCTAACTGGTACTTTTTTAGTACCTGCTACTTAGCCTTGCCAACCACTCCTGCTTTCTTTCAAGTCTTTGTAAATAGTAGGAAAAGTGTGTAGATCGGAAGGCCCGGCTAGCAGGTACGTTTTTATGAACATAAACCTATACAGCACACAGCAAAGGCATATTCATGAACCAGACTCTACAAAGAAATGGAAACAAAACCACGCCAAGTAGAGTAGAGCTGAATAAGGGAAGGTAAAGTAGGGTAGGGTAAGCGAAAACAAGCTATATATGATGTGAAAAATAAATGAAGTTTAGTTGTCCAGATGCCACAAACGACTGGTTACTAACAGTCTGGTGTCTCGATTATGAAAAAATACAATTTCCTAAAGTTTGTGTAGGTTCTCAGTCGTACAGATGAACACTGAAGAATTTTTGCCTACGACAGTTTCCTAAACTTGCTATAATCATCTGAATGAATGGAAACAGTTACATTAAATATTAAAATACTTTGCCTTTGGTCTGAAATGATCCTTCTACTCTATTCTTGTGGCCTCGGCCGTAAATCTGGGCTAATTGGATAATTTAGAGCCCCTGCTTTTTACATTGCCTCTGTTAGTGTTTGCGGCGCCCTTAAAAACACACTTTCATGCTCCACTTCTACCTAAGGGCTGCCCCATTAATCACTCCAGCTCTGGGACACTAGCACAGGCTCTCCCCAGGTCAGGGGTCACGTGTAGTGTATCATCACGGGTTTGCCCCTTGGGTCCTGCTGCTTGTTTGTCTTCAACCCACCTCCCTCCCATTTCACACTGGAGGATGACACACAGAACATCTGAGTACAACTGATCCTGATGGGAGGAAACACTCCACGACCTGTATTTGTCTGGTCAGCTTATTTTTTTTCAAGCTTTTTTATGTTTATTTTGGTTACATTATTATTTGGTTAGACAAGTTTACCAAGGCTTCCAACAGAAAAGTCCTTCAATGCATAGAAGTTGACAAAACACGTTTGTGTAGGCAGTCCATGCTTGAATAGGAGAATAGGAAGGACTTTTATATTTTTGTGCATGTTGTGCCTCTGGTGTTTTTGACTGCACGGTTTACGTAAATACATACTTTGCAAGTCATCCTTTCCTCCTTGCTCTGGCCTCATCCTTGAAAACACCCGTGGACCACATTTATGCACCTTCAGTGGACCTGTGATGCACTCACCGACATCTATTTTTTCCGCAGAAGTGCTACTTGTACCAGACATAGGGACGGAATCTTATTTGTATATAGCGCTTTTTCATGATACAAGCCACAAGCTCTTCTCAGGGGACTATTTTTTGTAAGCTTTGTTTTTAGCCTTATCTTATATCCTTGTCTTTTTGTCTGGATTTTTTTACATTGTTTTTGAGCTGCTCTAAATGAATTGCCCCTAGTGGGATAAATATAGTTATCTGAATCTGAATGAATCTAGCCACTGCAGCCCTGGGGTAGACTGTGTGGCAACAGATGTTTTAGTTGTAATATTGCAGTGCTTTGTATTAGTGTATTATTGTATTAGCTTAGTATTTGCTTGTTTATATGCATGATCTGTCTTTAAATAATATTGTAGTACAGATGGTGGCCGACTGGTTGTGGCAGCCATTTAGCTTCTGGGGTGTCCATGAAGCTTAGTAAATATATCAAATCTAAAATAAACTTTACTCGACCAACACGTATCAGCTGAGACCCCACTCGTCTGCATTCATTGCCTAGCACCACTTCAAGATGTCGTGAGCACATTTTGTCCATTTCCGATTGTGTGGAGTGCGCCAAGCGGAGTACATCACTAAACACATCCATGGCCTGCTGACTGGCCTGTTAGCTGGAGTAATGGCTTCTAAACGCTGCCTGCAGGGATGAGTGCACCGACTGCAGTGGAGAACCAAGGCGCGCTACACTCAAGTCCAACACCGCAAACAAAAACGCCCTCACTTAATTTGTGGAGTGCTGGAGAGTTTACTCAATTGCCCCGAAGGTTTTTATTGAACCCACATTATAGGTACAATGTAAATAATAGGGTCGTTCAACAGCGGCAAGTACTGGATTTCAATTTGCTCCTTCCAACCTTTAAGTGTAGGTCTGAGTGGAGCAATGCTTTTGTAACTATGATTTGTAAATGGACAGAGAAATGACGGTCTTGTTTTAGTAGTATTTGCTATACTTCAAACTATTGTTTGTGCTGCCCCTCTGTTCAAAGTTAAATTAGAGCGAAAAATAATATGCTTTGTTAACATTTCATTGGCCGTAAAACTCCCACATTTACCAAGGCATATTAAGGTTATTCTTAAATCATTGCAATTGATTTGATGAATTAGTAAATGGGAAAAGATACTTATGTCTCTTGTATAAAACCTAAATGTTCTGAATGTGATTCATGTGTAAGTTTAGCAGGAAATTACCAATTGAATATAATCTTAATTAACTGAAAATATAATTGTAATTAGGGCTGAAAAAACTAATCGGTTTGATTAACAACAAACAACAAACCCCAGTCTTAGCGCTGCCATATCCTATTCACCTTATTCTGCCCCGCCCACTTTTGTTGTAAAAGCATTTCCTGTTTTTTATTAGCACTTCCTGTGAGCTGAAAATCCATTGTTGTCAATGTAAGAGAGTGAAGAAAATAAAATGGAAATAAACAAAAACCTCGCAAAAAAGCTCAACGTAAATAAATTTGTGTGGCTCAGGTTTAGTTTCAGTGGAAGGCATAAAATATATATTTTTTGCGATATTATACATTAGTTTTTGTTGTCACTTTAATTGTCTAATTGTTTGTGAATAACTTTAAAGGACCAAAGCTGATGGATATATTTTCACAGTTTGTTGTAAATGTTTTATGTTTAGCCAATAACAAAAATCAAAGCCAATATCAGCTCAAGTCAGACCTGCAGTTTCACCATAAAAACAAGATGGCAGCCCCCATGGCAACTTCCTGAATAAGGTGAATAGCAAAACCAGTTTGAAAAAAATATATATACAATATTGGCCTCACTGTATACTGTATATAAAAGGGCACTCTCTCTCACTTTCAAAATCCCAGACTGAATTCGAGAGGTTCTGATCCTTGAAGCTCCTCTGCGAACTATTGGAACAACACATCATCACTAAGGAAGGGCCATCACTGAAGGATCATGGGAGGCAGAGCATCCTACAGACATTACCTTTAAGTTTACTCTGTCAAGACCTTCTCAAACGGCGTCACTTTGGCTTCATGTGGCAAAACGTTTATAAAATATACAATTTCCATGCACCTTTTGCAGACATAAAATGTGTCAATTCGTCGTAAAAAATATTCTGCCAATTAATCAAATACCAAAATAATCATCAGTTGCAGCCCTAATTGAAATGTTTGGCTAAAAAATAAATGAAAGAATGAAAGGGAAAACAACAACATTGGATTTAATACCAAAATTGTTCAGTGCGAGCTTATACTGTGGAGATTTGGTGTTGGAAGTAATTGAAAACATGAAGGCGTCCGTAATGGTAACAGAAGTGGTAGCAGCACATCAGTCCAGTGCTTTGTGAACGACCAGCGAAATCCCTGTCCTCTCACAACCCGTACTATACTTCCATTATAGTTATCTGTTCAATAGACCTTGCTTGTTCAACCTGAGCTGGCCTTATGTTAAAAATAGAGCAGACTTAAAGAGTGGAACCAGCTGTGATGTCGGCGTAATGTAGCGTTCTGTCCCATAAGCCACTGCTGTCAACCCCACTATCTGCCCAATGATCCCCACTGTTCACGTTATGGAGATGTGCGTAACATTGAAGATTCCTGGATGTGTGACCTGGCACCCTTGGCCCCTTGACTGCTTCTCTGAGGGTAGAAACGAGACAGCCAATATTGCGATGACGCTGCCTACAAACCCGTGCGTCGGATCCCACGGTGAGGCGCTGTCACGGATAACTGTAAGTTTGGCTTGGCCCCGCGGCATGGTGGGGGATGGTGTTCCTTGGCGCTGACGCTTGGATAACCCCCGCGATAAGTGCAGCAAGTCAGTCATTCACTTAATTTATTTGCCGAGGAGGCGCTCTCTTCTCAACTCGCAAATCATCCCGCCGCAGTTTCTCCGACACTTCCCAAACCACCAAATGTGCCCGTCCATAGGTCCGCTCCGTCAGGCAGATGGACACGATGACACGCGCAAATAAGATGTACAGGCTCTTACTTGTCATGCCTGTCTCATTGCACCCAATCATCTGCACATGCCACTATCGGGCGTTAAATCCTCCAATTTGTGCTGCGGGAAAACACTGTAATAGTTTATTGACAGAGCAAGTGTCCACGTTGGCATTTGTCCCCGGTTATATATGGCCACGGTACACATCTCAGGTTAAATGATTGATCGCCCAGAACTGTAAATGTGAGTCTACAAACATCTATCTGTGTACATTCAGACGTCAGCAAGGAACTTTCTTTTGTTTTGTCATTGTTAAACTTAAACTGTAGCTTAGTTTCTTACTCAATTCACCCAGAGTGCACTTTTTATCTGAGTAATCCTTAACTGTAGATGTGTAGAGGTTGCTGTAGTGGTGGTGATGTAATTAATGTACTATATGGCATGTTATGTGATACCTAGTGGTAAAACTTAGCTGAGCATATGATAATTGAATGTATTTAATCTGCATATTTTGTTTCATGCAAATTCATTTTATGCCTTTTATCATTTTCTGTTTTACTTGTAACTGCATTTTATCTGTGAAGTAGTAGCACTAGCAGTAGTAGTAGTAGTAGTAATAACCTAGTAGGAGCAGCAGTATTTTATTCTGTGCATATTCCTGGTTACGTCAACTTTTATATGTTGGTAGCACCTAAACGTATGCACAGAATGCTAAGCACTCTGGCCTCACACTTATGAGACGTCCTGACAAAACATAACCAAGATTTGGAGATGGGTGTCCAGGCACTGCAGTGACTGATTGCTCTCGTGACACTGAAGGATGGAACAAATGTTCCTGCGGGGACAAAAATAAAAATAAACACAGAAGCCTAGTACGGTTAGGGTTAAGGTTAAAAAGACGTAATACTAAATGAAAACCAACCAACAAATAAATAAAGAAACTACAGAAGCGTAGATTGTTCACACGCGTTATATATTTTTCTGCTGGTATCACGTTTGTACAAGATAATTTCATGTTCTCACAAGATAGTTTCATGTTTTTACAAGATACGGATCATGTTCTTACAAGATAATTTCACGTTTGTGCAAGATACATATCACGTTATTTCATGATACCAAATTATCTTGTCCATACAAGATAAGTAAGTTTCTTGTTATTATGTGAAAATCCACATTTACCATTTCACTTGCTATTAGCATGGCACAGACGCAGCTGGAGGTGTGCAGGGGCAGGTCTCGCTGTGTGGGTGTGAGCGGCTGACCTCTACATGTTCCTCCGACAATGAGGGGTGTCAAAAGAATGCAAGAAGATCGACTAAGTAATCTTATCGAGGAACATGTAGAGGGGAGATTCAGCCATTCTGCATTCCGCTAATAAGTGAAATGGTAAATGTGTCTTGTAAGAACATGAAATTATCTTGTACAAACGTGATACCAGCAGAAAAATATATTACGCGTGTGAACCCTCTACACAACACAAAATAACAAAGATAAAGATTTTTATCACATACAGTGTATATTCCATGCATACTGCACTTACATTTTGCAATTGTCACTCATTTTGTACTGTATTGTCCTTTGTAGGATGTTCATAATGTGAGGTTTAGTGGATTATTTGTTAAAAAATGTTTTGTAGCAATGACGACGACAAGTTGAAATAGTTGTTTAATTCCAATGTGTTTAATTTGTTCAAGGTTTGTTGATGCACTAAAAATAAATATATACTGTGTTTTGGTAATATTCACAGGAAGCAGTTATTTTGTTTTAAATAGGCCAAAAAATCTAATCGTGAATCAAGTTAACCTAATGTGCATGTTTTGGGCTGCTGGGGGAAACCGGAGCACCTGGAGGAAACCCGTTGATGCTGCAGTGTTAATTAGCATCGATAAAAGAGGTTGTCTGCGAATGTAAAACCCGCCCACTCACAGCAGTCCCCACGTGATTGGTCTGAAACATCTGTGGATTATTATTTCAAGATCGATTAAAAGCGAGACTAAAAATTCAGATCTTGCGAGACAATCCCACTTGGAATGCAACGTTAATGAAATTAAGTTTAATGAGGGCAATGCCAAAGCCAAAATCCGTACTATTTCACAGTATTTATGTAATTTGTACCTGCAAATCCCCAGTGCCCTGAATTTACTGTACACATGCCTCAACTTTTACTGTGGGCTTACAAAATCCACTACAGAGGCTGTCTGGGACCGGTCAATAGCTCTCGCTCTAAACGATGAGGAATGGGGCGCTCTGCAGTAACGCTGTGGCCCGGAGATTGATCACATGCAGACTACTGAAGATTAAATGGCTTTCTTGTGGAGAGCCGGACTGCCCCTGGATGGTGCATTGAGTAGGTAGGAAGCCCGTTCTTTTCTGCTCCGCTCACCACAGCTGCACAGCCTTGGGACAGAGCGGCTATGCAGGAAATCGAGCCGCAAAACTACAAGCGATAGAGGAATATTGAATCTCCCAGTATGTGCGGGGTTTAAGGAAAGATGGAATGCATTATGTAAAGTAGGCCGGGGCGTCGCTCTGCTTTGTGCAATTTTGTTGATTCGCTTGTTTGATTATGTTTTGATTAACCCTGTAATTTTGGTAGTTCCTCACTTTTGGGCCTGAATTGCATCATGAAAATATCTGTAAATTGTCCTTATTTGAGCTGATTGCTAGGAGTCAGCAATATGTAATGCAACTCCGATTCAAAGGGAAGGAATTATGCAAAAGTTTCGAGACATAATCTGAATCTTCTGCGGGGACAATTCGAAGTGCTCCTCCATTTTACCGAAAGCTTATCCCTAACCTGGGACGCATATCGCATTTTCTAACCCAGTGTTTCCCAACCAGGGTGCCGTGGCACCTTAGGGTGCCGCCTGAAGTCATCAGGGGTGCCGTGGAAATTTCCCCTGATTGGCGTATAGTGGTCAGATAGGGCAATTACCAACACCAAAGTAGCACACAGTCATGCTGAAAATTATACAAAGGGAGGGTTATTGATGTGTGATTATTGTGGTATGATATGTGTTCATTATATTTCAATAAATACACTTTTTTGTGACATTTTAGTTTAGTGGGGTGCCTTGTGATTTTTCTTTTGTAAAAAAGGGTGCCTTGGCTCAAAAAGGTTGGGAAACACTGTTCTAACCAACCTAAAGAGTTAGATAGTGATTTAAATGTGCTTAAATTATTAAATAATCTCAAAAGGCATCATACCCCCATTTTAAGATCAAACTAAAACCAGGCCCGAACTGCCAGCGAATTACATATATATAATTTTTTGAGGAGTTCATGCCACTAGCTGTTTCACCTATACGGTAAAGGTAAAGGTAAAGCGCTTTTATTTTGTCATTATACAATGTACAATGAAATTACATAGATCAGATGGAGGGTAGGTCCTGACAGGCATAACACTGAGTGTGTAGCATATGTGTATGTCTGACTCTATTATGATGGGTGTGGACTTCATGCTGCATATTTTAATAGCCAGCATATGATGAGGAAGATGCTTAAAATTCCCGTGCTGCTGCTGGCTGATAATGAAGTAATTATATTTATGTTATCCGGCGTGGCGCAAATATGTCGATGTATCAAGCGAGTGGGTTAATCCAGAAATAGTGTTCCAGGTAATTAAATGATTGTAAATGAGGAGGAGTGCAGAGCGGCGCTTTTACGAACATTAAGGTAATTTAGTCGTCAGAGATATACAGGCATACATGTGTGTTCCTCCCATGTGTGTGTCGCGATAGCAGATTCCCCAGGAGCTGCAGATGGCGCACATGTGACAGAAATGTCTATTTGTGAGATTATTTCACTTTTCAGGGATTTTAATATGCGCCTTCATTATAAGTGGTGCCCAGTTATTTTAGGTGGCTTCCCAGAGGACTTTTACTCCTTGCTCTAATATTGAAATAATCAGAACACTTGCATCAACTGACCACACATGTAGCCTTTATCTAGACTGACTAATGTAAGTCTGTATACACTTCTGCAGATAGATTCATTTATGAAAACCAGGTCGTTTGAGACTCTTTTAGAGCTTAATAACGTGTGTAGTTGTGGAAAGCTTGAGCAAAAATAAAAAAAAATATGTTTGTAACTGTTTTGGTAGCCCTGCTCTTTGTCGGTGACTGTAAAAGGCCCTTACAGATTACTAAACCAAAATGTTGACATATTGTTGTCACTATTGCCACATCTTCTAACGTGTACTGTAAATATTTTAACATATAGGCCAAGATTCTTCAGTCTTCATCTGTACTCTGTAGTTGAAGTGTCGGACTAAAATTGGAAAGTCCGACTCTTCAACTACAGAGTACAGATGAAGACTGAAGAATCTTGGCCTACGATGGACAACTCCTGTATGACAGATTGTAACATATAGTCCCTCCCCTAGACCCACAAACAGTTTTATAGTCACCCAGACTAATATGTCTTTGCTTTATTAACTTAATCATACCATATTTGTCTTTGGAGGTTTCAGCTTGAGAAACATTACAGTTACATATTTCAAATCATGGGGGTTAAACAAAGTGATCAATTAATTATAAAAGGTTGAATAATGAATGAGAGCCGTCCACAGCGGCAGCACTACCTGGCATATGGAGGCCTGCTTGATTGTGCTTTGACAGTGATTTTAAATGTGGCTGATTACATCAGATGCCTTTGCAAACCCAGAGGTGAGACCGCAGGCGGTGAAAACTACAAAGACCAGCGTTCTAGAAACCCCTTCAGGCCATTTAAACTACAATTACCCGCAGTCCTGTGTCATCTCCCGGTGTCAAAGTGATCCGCCCTCACGCACTGTTGTTAGACCATCACAGGCACAAGCCGCACACATTGGAGTAAACGCCGGGCTTGCTGTTTATGTGCTGCTACCATCGCTCATTAGGCAAAAACTTCGAAAAAAAAACCTGCTTCATGCTGAGAATGTGGGGGAGGAATCTGAGTATGTCTCCAAATGCTAATGAGAGAAGGCTGCTTCAAGAGACTGCTTTGTCTTGGCTCTATTCATCCTAGTACGTTTCCGTATTGTTGTGGTTTTTTGCTGTTGCCCCCCCCCCCCTTTTGTTCAAAAAAGGTATCGAGCGCCTTCTAACCAGTCGTTTTTACTTGCCATGGGTAAGTCGCCCAGTGCAGCCCCATCACCCTGACAACTACATCCCTTCCTTTTCCCTTCTGCTTATCACCATAACAACTAATCTGCTGTAAATAGTGCTGTCTGCCTTTATCCGTCTGCACTTTCCTCCACCAGTTCTTGTCTACTTGTTTGGACCTAGCATCACCATGCTCCTAGTCCCCTGTTCATACTTACTGAGGCCCTTCATGACTTTATTCGTCCCGTGCCCCTGCAGATGTGGGTGGTGACTGCGCAGTAACCTTTCCGACATTTCTTTATTGTCAGGCGCTGGAACTCTGATGGCGTTCAATATAAAAGAAGCCATAACAAGTTACAGCAGAGGCTTGGTTTTATTTCATCATCTTTACTAAATACATTATCTTTTTTCCTCTGCATTTGGTGCTTGTACTAATGTGGTCGTTGTTATTTGATGTGCATCGAGCTACGTCTCGGGGGGATCAGGGTTGCTACCTGCCTTTGTGGTTGACCTAAATGTGGTATTGACAGTGAGCCCGGCTTGACAACTTGATTGGCCTACTACGCTCCTGGATTAACTTGCCAGGCTCTTTACAATCAAAGATCAAGCCAATGCGCTGGTTGGCTGAGTAGCGGCGGGATTGACTTCGCAGCCTGATGGTACTAATGCTGAGTTACCCCAAGGTTGAGCACTATCGCAAGGACACACTTGCCGAGAAACAGGAGGTGACAGACCCCATTTTCCATTGGGGCAAAGACAACATTCTAATTGTCGAGATCAGCCTTTGAAATCTCCACACGCCTGTCCTTCACCGATCTATTCTTCAGGTACACAAAGGACTGACCCTCACACACCTTCCAACCTTCTACATGTTTTTCCCAGCATTGCCTTCCTGTATTTTTTTTTCTTCACTTTTAATGAAAAAGCTCAAGGGAAGCCCTCCTGCACCGCATGTTACATAACCGCCCGCCCTCTCCGGTGAAGTGCATGTGCAAGCACTGCGAGCCTTAAGAGAGGTTGTGGGAATATTGATATCACTGCTTACAAACTTAGAAGATGGTGAATCCATTAACAAAATGAGCAGCTTAATTTTTGGTCCAAAATTCAACCTCAAAGATCTAGGGTAAAATCTAGTAATTATCTGTACATTATCTGTATCTGTATCTATACATTTTGTACCATCTTTGGATTGGGCTGGGAATATATTGTACTTCCGGGGTAAATGTTTTAAAATTAATTATAAAACAGCGTCTTCGATGGTGTTTCTTTCAGCAGTCACATAAATGGTAGCGGACAGGCGAGCGAGGCATATATGGGGCTTTCATACTCGCTCTGATATGCCAACAAAGGTTTTTCACGCTGTAGCCTTGATTTCCTGCAATGTCCTTTCTATCTCAGTTTCCCATACGTCTACACACACACGCTCCACTGCTATGATGTTGAGTGATGTGTTAGCCAGTGATAGAGAGGCTCTCTGCTTCTATAAATGCATCCACACTCGCTTTTCTCTTTCCCCTCACTCGATGTGCGTTCATTAAGAGGTTGTCTTAAGCCACACAGCTTAACGCTATTTACATTTTCATTATTGCCACGTTACCGGGAAGAAATGGCATGAAATCCAGCAGTGTTGGGGACATTAGACAAGCTTCATTCTCGTTGCAAATGGATTTACATAAATAAGGGGTTTGATACTTGGGAGAGAAGGGGAGAGGAATGCTTTTGAAAATGGCTGAAGTGGCGTTGCAGGATGGGCAGCGGAAGATGTAAAAGTGCTAAATGAGTGCGGTTGTTGCGGCGGCATAAAGTGGGCTCCGAGGGACTGGCAGAGGTCTTCTGATCCACTGTGTGTGATCAATACGGCTCTGCATTGGCTCATTACTGGAGCGGACCTCGCCATGTTTACCATACAACGGACTAGGGAGATCACCAGCGCTTCATGTGCGCTCCCCGCTTTGTGCGCACTCAGGCATAATAAGGCACTTAAGTTCTCCCTCTGTTGCTCTGCTCCTTTTATTTGCCTGTGAATGTGGCTCAGTGGTGAGAGTTTTATAGACGGCCTGACCAATGAAATATGGAAGTATTAGCGTGAGTATGAGCATGCGGTGTTAGTTTGTAATGTGGAAGTTATATTTCAATTGTGGTTTGTGTAGGGCTGGGCAGTATGGCAACAGGAGATCATGGTTTTATCCCCCCCTCATATTTATCAATTCAAACAAATAATTAACATGGTGTATGACCTTTTAAATAAATCTCAGCTTAAACAACAAATGAAAACTTACCATTCTAGTTAAGAACGAACAAGTTTTCATGTTTATTGGCTGTAGACCTGATGATAAAAAGGCCCATGTTGATAAGGCAGGAGCATATTTGAGATTGTAATTCAGGTCCTATTCAAATTTAATTCATAGATACAGTCGGCAACATGTCATACTAGGGGGCGTGGCCGAGCGAGGGGAATGGAAGCTTATTATGGGAATAGAGGGGAGCAACAAAAAGGTTGACGCCCCATTTTCGGTGACATAGGTCAAAAACGAAGCAATATTGAAATATAAGAAGCTGCAAAATTACTCACAGTGATATGGGCATTTGAATTTGATCTTGGATTTGATCCAATTTGATCAAATTAAGCCACTCTGAACGGCTAAACACTTAATATCGATGTCCGAACATGCTAACTTCCTGCTTACTTTAGCCCACTTTAAAACATCAACTGTCCGCTCTGTGAATCTTCTACAGCAAAAAAATCTCTTGATTTGCTCACCTCTTATGAACAAATATACAAAACGCATAAATTGTTATTTATCAGACGTAAATGTGAAGATCTCGATGTTTCCACATTAATCTCAATGGACACAGCCTCTGGTGTCACCGAAAAGGGGGCGTTAACCTTTTCGTTGCTCCCCTCTATCACTATTTTTTTTTTCCTGGCAGAATAAACGCATATTTACCTCACAATTTCCTTATGAATGTTTTGACACAGTATTACATTAAAAAATTGAGCAGTCCAGTAGAAGTGAAAAAATGGCACTCAAAGCTAGCCGCTAGCATGTAGCATGAAGCTAATGTTAGCATTATGATGAATTGGGTTACCCCTTTGTTCCGCTCCATGTCTCTGTATCTTTATTTGGTTGAACAGACATCCGTAATTTAGCATTTGCTAAAGTAGTTGTGGAGCAGTTGGAAAGTTTGGCTCTTTTAGTGCTTATGTTTTCCCCCCTCACTGTAGCTTCCAACGTGAAAGTTGACGTCTGTATCTATTGCCCTGCCCTAAGTTGGTCGTTAACTCCTCAAATAGATTCGTTTTTAGTCTTTAATGTAGTGTCAAATGTACTAAAACTAAAAATAGGTTTACTTCAAAGGGATATATTCTCTTGGATTCTACCCCCCGGTTGAGAATGACATCGTGGCATACATTTTACATTGTTTACCTTGAGTCTAGAAGAGTCCTGGTTCGTGCCAAATCCTGGGCACTCTTTGTTGATGAATGATGATGACGCTATGAACTACTTGTGTAGCAGAGGTTTGTTTCAATAATCCTCATACTGCTGCCAATTAGTTTTATTGATTTGCTTGCTATTGGCTGCACAATTAATCGCTATTGAATCAAAATTGCAATTTTAATGGTTGCAGTCAATCAGGACCATCAAAGGGATCTAAATAACTGATCAATATAGTTAAACATAGTATGTCAGCTACAAGCAAGGGGCAAAAAGTATTTGATGAAAGTTTAATCTTATGCAGTATTTCTAGGGAATGCACCGAGAAGCTCCTGGAGGTGCCAATCAGGCTCACAGTGATGTATGTGCGATTCGGTGCGTTTTTTGTGCTGCCACTTCCTTTAGAATGCTAATGACAGCCTTCGCCTCTGAGGCTTCTTCCTTCAGCTTAAGTCTCTTTCCTTCAAGGGGAATTTTGGCCAATCAGAAGCCGGCATTTTCTATTTCCTCTTTTCCCTTTTCACTTCACATTCCTCTCAAAGACCCTGACCCTGGGACCTCTTCTTAAAGCCTATATAAAAAACAAACAATGATGGGAACAAATGCTTTTTTTTTGTAGTTGACATCTTTTTAATTCTTTTCCTGGAAGCGTCTTTTCTATTTCTGTGTGAAATTCTTGGTTTTATGTGTTGATATCATTACCAGCGTTTTTCATTTCAAGTCAAATTACATACGCCGCCAACTCTAACTTTTGATGCAAATATTTTGTTTTAAAGGCCCTGATATTTTTTTAGTAATGGCATGAAATTGGTTTTGTCCTCATTCAGTATATTGTAAACTCAGATCTTTGTGGGAAAAATACTGCCCATCTAATTATAAAGCATTTGTATCATGTTCATGCACTTGAAGGCTAGTTCTTGTTAGCATTATTGCTACAGTCACCCTGAAAAGTGACCCTGAAATGTCATTGTAATCCCTGTGAAGTTTTGGGATGTTAAAAATGTGTCAGGAAAGGTAGAAAAATATGTGTATACACCAGAAAATGTGATTTGATCACCCCCTCCTTTCACTGTTTGTAAAAAAAAAAAAAAAAATGAAGTAAAATATAGGCCAAGATTCTTCAGTCTTCATCTGTACTCTGTAGTTGAAGTGTTGGACGTTTCGATCTTAGTCCAAAGATCATCCTCAGTGAATAAAGACATTCGTGGGTCTCAAACCAAGAGAAAACCTCTAAGTCCCTCCTCTCTTGGTACTAAAGGTTGGAGAACATCTTAGCCTATTCATACTTAATATGGCTCGTTACCTCTCTATTGTCTCACTCTGGGTTACGTTCTAAGGTTGTTGATGCTTCCCTATGGCCCAGTTCGTCCGACACTTCAACTACAGAGTACAGATGAAGACTGAAGAATCTACGATGGACAACTCCTGTTCGACTGAGAACCTACACAGACCTTTAAATATAGTTCAAATTAAAACCTTAACTGGAAAAACTCATTTATAATTTACTCACACTGTTTGTTAATTTCTGCAGCATACTGTACTTGATCTCACAAAGGCACACAATCTTTGTTCCCCTGTTTTATTCCAGTTATCTCTCGTCAACATTCACATGATAACATCCAGATAGATAAACTAATTCCAGCGAGTCTTGGCGAAGGTAATTACTGTAAATGATCCGAGTTTTTGCTGGCTTTTCCCTGCTTTGTTTGATTGTTATGTAGTGGAGTAGATTATAATTGAAAGTGAACACTATAACTAGGGGTGCTGTGGCTTTTATAGACACATCTCCCGTTTTAATGAAAGGTAAACAACGTGAACACACAGGCGGGAGGCATGTGTTGTGTGCTCAGGGGCTGTGTACACAAAGCTCACGCGGCTCTCCAAACCGCCGCTGTGTTTGAGTACAGGGGACAAAGGTTGCGTCCTCTTACACGCCGGAAAATTGAGATGAGTCCGCGAGGTTGCGATGAATTGCCAATTGCCAATCTGTGATTCTTGAAATGTCTGTTTGCAAGTCACAGGAGTGAATGTAAAAAATGCAGTAACATGGAATTTGTAGATGTTGTTGAGAAAAACCAAGAACCAAGGCACTCCTCCCACACTACAATTCTCTATTTGCATTTTCAAAAAAGCCTTTATTGTACTGGACTAATACATATTAAAATCTTTCAAAAAATGTACTGACTTCCTGAGGACATTGTGTCCAGTTTCTTGTAGATTTTGTTGTTTTCTTTTTATATACTGTATTTTCTACTGTAAAGGCCCTATTCTTGAAATCTACTCTGTCTTTTTAGATGTTATGGGAGCTGTCATGGTAATGGAAACAACAACAACTAGCCTTTTATGTACATGGCCTTTTAGAATTTAATTACAATCGAAACCTAAATAAAATGTGCACCTCTGAGACATACAGGGTGTCCATAATGTCTCTTTACAATTAAAAAAGGCAGTTGATAAGATATCTTAACCAGATTTGTTATATTGTAATCAGTGTTTATCAAAGTTTGTAATCACATTGAAATTGGAGACATGGGGACTGCATGTTCGTCAGTTCCACAATCAAACATTTCCGGTGGATTGGAAGGGATAGGCCAATTCCTTGGCCACCGCGTTCACCAGATATCACTCCCTTGAACTTCTTTCTATGGGGTTATGTTATAGATATCGTGTATCGAACAAAGATACGGGACAGTACTGACTTGAAGCAAAACATTTCTGATGCAATTGCCACCATTGATGAGGCTCTGCTACAGCGAACATGGCAAGAAATCGAGTACCGTCTTGATGTGCTTCGTGCAAATAATGGAGCCCATATAGAGGTGTATTAAATGAGGTAACCAAAAAACTTTGACAACGACTGATTACAATAGAACAGGGGTCTCCAACCTTTTTTACAGCATGAGCTACTTTTGCATAACAGAAATGTTGGGGAGCTACTTATGCTTCAAAGAAATACATATAATTTGGACTATAGCACTGACAAGATGATAATTCAGCACATGAAAAGAACATTACTGTAATATTCGCTTTATTTTTTTGCTATATTCACATAAATATTTGGAAATGTTTTGTTCAGAACAAAAAAATGCCTCTCATGCGACTCATCAAGTGTATGTAGAAATGTAGAAAGCCTTTGGCGAGCTACTTGGAAAGGGCTGGCGAGCTACTGGTAGCTATTGGTTGGAGATCCCTGCTATAGAACAAATCTGGTTAAGATATCTTATCAACTGTCTTCGTAATACACTTTTAAAATTGTACGGACTTTATGGACACCCTGTACATTGCAAATCTATTCACAATCACTGAAATATTGCAATTCGATACTTTGACTTTCTGCGCTTTTTCTACACTTCCAAGATACAAAATGGCTGCTGTTTACTCACTTACTGTAACGCTAGATCCAGAGTGCAGCTACACACATCTAATTCACCTGAACCACTCTTTATGTTTGTATAGGCTTTTGTCATCCAGGAATTTTCCATTGTTATAACGATTTTCCAAATATCGTCTGCTGGATCGTCAATCTGTGGAATTCTTAAATGCATCTACCTAGTCCCATTGACAAGCTTTATTACTATCCTTTTTTATAATTGTGTCAGGCAACAAGTGAAATCAAACTCCTCCAGATACGCACCATTTCTTTTTTCGGCTCAGTCTTTTTTTTCGGTTAAGCCCGAGGTTAAGTTGCTTCCTGAAAGTGCAGCCTGTGATAAAGTGGGTCAGAATATGAAGTGCATTAATGTAGGTGAGTTCAGTCCTGGCTGAGTCTGTCTCCGTCACCTCCACTCTTTACCTCCATTCATCTTTCATTGAACCCACAGATTTCATCCAAATTAACTGAATTCTTTTGAAGCCGCTCAATTCCGACTCTTACACTAATGGCCCTAGTGCTTTTGGGCATATGTTTTATTGAAAAGGAGAGGTTTTAATTCACTTTAAATATTTCATAAGCGCTGTTATACTTAGATTATAGGGAAACAGATTTGCCTCTTTGAGTAGACGGGGAAACTGTTGTACCAACTTAGCAACAAACACCAAATGCTCTGGGGCTGGAGCACTTTCACTGCTGCCCAAAGAGTGGAAAATTTCTGTTTTTGAAAGATTGTAAGAGACAGTAATGACCATAATTGTCTGCCAAGACTTATACGCATCCACAGCTCAATATGCTGCAGCTTGTATTTGCTCTCCTCTGTGCACATCTTTCTTTCTTTGTTTGAAGCGCGCCATGTTCTTCTGGGCCCGTAAAAATAAACCCCATCCAGCTGCACTATATTAAATGAAACCTTTTATATGTTGACCTCTTTGTGTGCAGCAATTGTGTCGAATCCCAGGTGCATTGTTGGCGTGTAGGTGCGAGACACAGCTGCTGCGGAGTTGAGCGGGCGACGGGCACGAGTCCAGCCGCGCCAGCAACTGGATTAGCGCTGGACCCATTAGCATTTGAACTCCTGTAATGTGACAATATGACAGGGATTATGCCATCTGAGGACGAGTGGCAAGAGCGGAAGAGCGGCAAGGAAAAGGCCTGAATGGATGAAAGCGGCTTTATTTTAGTATTGTTAGTGGAGAGCCTGTATAGGTAGCCAGCTGATTGTACTAAAAGGCCAAAAATGAAGCCTGTCTCAAGATACTGTAACTGTGATTGGCTATATGCAGTGAACAATTCAACAAAAAAGATTTTTCCACACAAGCAGGTGCGTAGTCAGGGGATCGCTCCACCATGCAGACATTATTCATTATAATGTAAGCCTAATTACATCTTTATTTCCTAGCGTCTCTATTTACACCTCTTCAGAACTTTGGGACATGCAGATGTTCTATGTATTCAATATTTGTCTACTGCATGATGAGTATGAGTCGTTTTATTCTAGGATCATAGTTGGTGGCCTCCTCTTAGACCATTATATTGTTTTATTTAAAAGATGAATTATTAAAATCACACTGCAGAATGTGCTCAGTGTTTTGTTGCCCTGTCATAAGGCTATACTGTTGTAAAACTCAAAACATAAACAAACAGTAATACCAGACAAGCTAGTAATGATCAGCTAGACAAAAAACAAAAAAAAATAAAGAGGGTTAGGGTTAATCTATGTAAACTCATGTTTGCCTATCAGTAGTAAAAGTAAAGCCGCAGCAAACCCATAGAGACGAACTTGTGATGTCCTGCTCCCAGCAAAGTTATCTCTGAGAGTGACCTTTGGGAAGTGCCCTGTAGTTGCTGTGGAGAAGGGTTCTACTTTTGACCTCCTTGTCCTCTGCAGCAATGCGTCAGGTGAACTTTGGACATCAAATGGCCCCGTAGAAGTGCTGCACAGAGCCAGAGTGAATAATCGCCAAACAGGCACCGACTTCTTGCTTCGGTCAAACATCAATAGAAAAAGGGCATTTCACGGCAGTTCAGTTGAGCCACTAAGACTTTGTTGTGTATTGCATTGTGTGCTTTAGTGTTGTGGAGTTCAAAAGGTAGTGGTTTGTGGGTCATGGCTTTTTTATTTTATTTATTTATTTACAACAAGCAGCAAAACAGTACAAATGGCCTATGAGAGAGGAACATCTAAACTAATGGGCTGTACCAGTCACCGGATTAGCTGAGAATAATTAAAAACAAAAATAGTGATTACAGAAAGTCGCCAGTGGCAGCTAATTATTTCAATCTTTCTTTGGGGCAGTCATCACTTACATGTTAAGCTCTGCACTCCTTCAGTCCTTGCTCTACCCTCATTTAAATCCCAGTTGTGTTTGAGTAGTAGTCGTCTGGGGAACTTACTGTTAACATCTTGATCTCGCCTGTGAATAATGACCAAAGTCACTTTCATGTAAAAGTCGAAGCAGCCATACGTAATCTTATGCTGTATGCAGTTTGAACTTCTCCCATTCATTATCTTTCGAGTTGGTAGCGACAACTGGTACGTCAGCACTATTAAATTACAAGGATGAGAGGATTCTTAGATACAGTTCCTGGACACTAGCACCTGCCCGAATTTGTTCATTCATCTTCTGTTTGTGACCTAGTAGTGGCTCGCGTCGCTGCTGGCCTGTTTCCCCACATCCCGGCGGACTTCAGCGCTTGTCCCAGGCACGCGCTGCATTTAGATACAATGCTCCATTACATCAATTATGAATCTCGGGATGAAGGAGCAGGGCCAAATGGGATGGGACAGCTCACTCAAGAGAAGATGACAAGCGGAGATGAGTGGGGATTGTGTGCGCGCTACGGTCCATGGCCGAGGGGGGATGTAAGTGCAGAAATGCCAACTAGAACACTGAAGGATATTGACTTTACTGGGTTTCGGCAATGATTGTAGCATTTAGCATCAGTCTGACCCACTTCCTGGAGAGACATTTTAGCTCTCTGAGGAAAATGGAGTTTACTCAGTTGTCTGGCCTCGACTTCTTTTCTTTTTGCTAGCAAGTTAAGCGCGGCTAGTGGTGAAGGTGTAAGAACGGTAACAGGTTGATTTTTGAGGTTGCATGCAAGTAGGTTGTGGATTTGAATTGTGGACCAATAAATCACAATCTCCCAATGATAGGTTGAGACATACTGTGTTGAACGTACTGTATTGGCATTGTGACATGAATATTAATTGCATTTACGAGCAATAGTGACTCATCTATTCATAGGTTGGCTTTTCAGCTCCAGCCAGTGCATACTATTGAGGCGCCCTTTGTCTGCCCTGCCTACATTGCCTGTGTACACTGGTGTATGAATGAGAGTGTGCTGTGTGAGTGCAGATGGGAGACAAAAGATGCTAATTAACTGATGGATACAATATGTCTGGGCGTGTTTACATGCATCGGTCTGTCATGCGCGTTCATCAACATGCACTGCCCTGACCAAATAAAGAAATTAAGTAGATATAAAATTAGTAGTTGCTTGAATATTACTCAAAGGAGACATATCATGCTAAATCAACTTTTTTGAGATTTTAACCTTGTTATAACCATAGAGTGTACAATATTGGTAAGCTCTGGTCGAAGGTCGCTAGCATACAGGGATTGTTTGCGCAAGCCGGAAGTGCCCATTGACTTACATGTAAACTTTTTGGCCCCTCTTTAACTCATTATTGGAAATAGTGTTGTTAATATGGCCCTCGTGTGCTTGTCTTACCACACACTACACCGTCCTGTTCTTTGTCTTTTTTTCTAAATTTTCTAAATTAAAAGAGAAGCTAACTCGCACATACCTTAATATAGAATTGTTTCCAAAAAACAACATGGCGGCACAATGGGGAAAGTCACGTGGGCTACATACATCTTTAAATGGTCTATGGTTGTTCCTTTGTTAAAGACTTTATTCACGGAGTTTGGAATTAATCCTGTTTGCGTTGTTCCATGACTTCTGCAGCGCTTCGTTTTCTACTTCCTGGTACAGTTACGTAATTGTTCAAACCCCCAAACGGTCGCCCACATTTTTAAAGCCAATAAACCAATATCGGATCAGTTCTGAGCCGTTCTGTCTCATGGCAACATTGTGCTATACTAGCCACGTTGCTATATCAAAAGGTAAAGTTTATTTTTACTATGTGATTCCCACTCTTGACTGTAGGGGGCGATCCAGGCCAAATGGAAATCCTCACAGACACATTATTTTAATTTACGAAACATAAAATATCAATACGCAGACATCCTAATAAAAGTTTTGAATCCTGTTTTTAAGATTTATATGCATGACATGTCCACTTTAAGATTTACTTGCAAGTGAATTTTTCTTTGATTGGGCCATGTAACCAATTTCACGAGAAATTTTCAGTGCACTTTCCATCTCTGGCTTGTGCTAAGAATTAGGTACCTGATTCTAAATCGCTCGGTTAAATTGAGGGTATTCATTTTTTAGCTAAAGAGCCCGAACCGTGCTTCCTTCCAGCTGGTGGTGGTAATATGGCGTCATGCGTCAGCCATTTAAATCATTACCTTTCCCACATTGATCCAGCCAGAAGGTAATTGGCTCAATCAAGAGAATTAAAAGCCCGGGTAAGATGGAATAATTCGGCTCACAGATCAAAAGAGAAAAAAGGCAATGGCGGCTGGTGCTGGGGGGAGGGGGATGCCAATATTAACACTGCAAGTATAGAGGAGGGCCAAGAGGAATTAAAGCAGGTGATTAGCATATGAATGAGTGTGTGGAAATGTATGTAGGTGAATCAAAGAGGGGCAGGATACAACAGAGTGATAGAGGAATGATTGAGTAGAAGAGCTCTGATTGGACAGAGAAGGAGAATTAAGCAGCGTAAGGAAAAAGATGTATAACCGTATAGGATGTCTTTTGTATTAAGTTTTTACATTAGCATTTTGATTGTAAATGAAGATTCACATTTGTACAACGGTAAAGATCTTCGGGACACAAAAAAGAAGTACTGTATCTTCTTACTTAAGGCGAGACCCTGCAGGGAATAGAGAAAAAAATGTAATTGAGTGATATTAACTTGAAACTTATTCATTACTGACTGAAAAATGTATTCCAAGTTTTCTGTCATTTTAAGGTATTTTATGCATGTTGTTATGATTGTTTGGTTGTTGCTTTATTTTTTGGCAACAAAATCTAAATAATGGATAGAGCCAGATTAAAATGAATGGTTTTATTGTGTTGACATATTAGTTACAAATATTTGTTCAGAGGAGATTTTGGATATCTTGTTTAGGTTTTGAATAAAGTTAATTTGTGAATAATCTGTAAAAAAAAAAAAAATGGGTTCAATTTAAAATCTGTAAATTAGTCTTGGAAACAAATATTGAAAAATAAAGTAGAAGTATCACGGCATGGTGGCACAGTGGTTAGCGTTTGTGCTTCACAGCTAGAAAGTTCCTTGTTCGATTCCCGGGCCAGGGCGGGGCCTTTCTGTGTGGAGTTTGCATGTTCTCCCCGTGTCTGTGTAGGTTTCCTCCTTGCTACCATTAAAAACATGTACAATAGGATGAATGAGAGTGAGTTTGCGAGTGTGGATGCAAATTAGCCCATTGCTACAGTCCGGAGTGGTGTGTTTACATGCATGTGTGTTCTTTTACTTTTATTTTGTTTCTTTCCACCACTCCAAACTCAAACAGGAAATTTTCACTGTAGTTCAGCTGCCGAAACCCACAAAAAGTAAGGTTTTGCTCTGTTACTGACCTCTGGTGGCATGTTTTGATCTTGAATCTGTACATACATTTTTTTTTTTTTTTTTACATTCATAGACGTTTCCAAACCTTTTTGAGCCATGGCACATACAGTATTTTACATAAATTGTATAATTATCGAAATATCCTGACAGTCTAGTCTCAATTTACTTACTCAGTTTTAAACCTGGGCTCGTTGATATACTTGAAGAAATTGAAGACAGACACAGCTAATATTTCCACGGCACACTTGATTGATTTCTTATGACACAATCATTGAGAAACCCTGCTCTAGAGTAAAAGCAATATATTTATCCTTGACCCATTGGCCAGGAAAATCACAAGCACTGTAATTCTTATACACTACAGTTGTTGGCCATTGTTGCTGGAGTTTGCTGCCCAAAGGCTGTGCACCGCTTTATAGTGTCTTAAATAAAGCAAAACCTATTCTTCTAACTAAATAAATCCCTTTAAACGATTTCAAACAAATGAACAAGACTCACAAACAAGGCTGTACTATATTTAAAGTCTCAAGTCGTCTCCAAATCTCCCACATCTGAGCCGTAAACTGATGTTATACAGACAGATTATAGACACATTGCCTTATATTGAAAAGTCTAGTAGTATTCTGTCTCCATATCTTATCTATCCAAGTGCAGTTGCAGCTTTTAGAAATTTTGTCTTTCCGTCCAGCCGACAAAGCTGTGGTTTTATCTTGAATTTGGAAACAGATGCACGGACTGGAAAAAGCCATTTGAGCCGTGAGCAGCCGCTTTCATGTGTAAGGCTCCAGTTCCTCCCTAGCATATCTGCATTAGCCTCACCGGAGTCTTCCTGTCGACTTAACCGCGCTCCCCTGTTGTTCATCGCAGCCTGTCAGGATCTTTTCCTCCCTTTTTTACTCAGTAGTAGTAGTGTCACACGTTCCCCCCCGCTGTGTTCCCTGGATGCTCAGCTCACTTCGACACAAAAACTTCCAGGGGAGACGTCTGCTCCTTCACAGCCTCATCCAGCCGGGCGAAAAGAGCAAGCACAATGAGCTAGATAAATACGGCACATAGCACACATAAACAGCAGCTAATCCAGGCAGGTTACGCAAGTCTTCACAAGTGAGTGGCCACGTGGATGAACGGATAGCGCTAAATGAGGTCTTGTTTATGGATGGATTTTTTTATAGCTCTTGTAATTACATTGGATTGTTTTCATGAGATTGTCGTCTGCGTGCACCTTTAATATCCCATGTCAAGATTGCTCACCATGCGCAATAATTATGAAGTCCCTGACAGATAATGTCAATTATCATTGCACCTATTAGTGAATCGTAAAATATCAAGTAAGCATTTTGTAAAGATCATTGGCTCAAAATATCTTCATTCTGTAGTTTATTTCAGTAAACTTTAAAGCCAGTGCTATCACATGTAAAGCGCACAGAGAATGGAAATTGCATTATTCTCAAACCCTTGTGGCCAAAAAAACAACAGTTAACACTAAATACAGAGTGACATAGAAACATGTAGACATTAGGGGACAGCACAGTTGGGGGAGTGGAGAGTTCAGGCTCCTGGCAGTCTGGTGGTTAGTTGGACCTTGCATTGATCAACCTTCCTCAGTCTTATCCCCGATGACAAGACTGAAGAGGTTGTGAGATTGCGAGATGGGTGACACTTGCTCAAGATCTATCCAAAGAGTATGGGAAGTAGCAACAGGTGATGCACCAGGGAAGAGAATCCTAGGCTACACTGGCTCACACGGCTGAATCCTTTTTTTGTTTTTTTCTGAATTGTTGTTCATGTTGCCTTCTAGTTGCTTTACTGTCAGACAAATAGGTACGCGATGTGTTGTTCATTTCCCGTAACATGTTTCGATTACCAATCCTGCCATCTTCTTCAGAAGTGTCACGTGATGTTAGGTGTGATGTATTATATCAGCTGTTGTTCTTAGGCGTGACCTGACAGGTCTAACAGGGCGGTGGCTGGTGGTAAATGTGTGTCCCAATGTGCGGGAAACTTGGAAAGCTTTCATTGTAGAAAAACCTTGCTTCCTGATCTCCATCGCCTCCTTGACCCAACGTTAATATTTATTGCTCTCTTGGTTGCTGATGCGTGTGTTGTCCCAGTCCATCACATGGTTGTTACGTTTGCGGTGGTCTGATATTGCCGACTTGAGGTTTTGTTGTTGTGCCTTTTCAATGTTCTTCAAAACAGTGAAGATGTGTTTTGAGCCAATCATGCACGTAACCAGGAAGAGCTCTCCTTACGTTGATCCATTGCGCAGATTACTTCTCCTTTCCAGAACCCCGACAAGCAAAACATCAGTCGAATCTTCACTACTCTGCAACTTTGTTTTTGTATTCCTATTTTAAAACAGTAGTCACACCTGTCCCATACCCTACCTTTAATATCCATCATCGACATCATCCTGCACACACCTTCAACACTTTCCTCTCCGTCCCTTTTAATTTCACGCACCTGACACTTTGCCCCACTTATTCCACCCTCATCTTCATCACCGTGTGCTAATTGCCGACTTGGGCCTGAGTGCTTTACAATGCCATCTCCAAAGTGTGCAGGCTAACTCGGGCTACAGTGAAAGGACAAGCTCCGGAGCATGTCACCCATATTTAATATTTCAGACTGCACTCAGGATGGTCTTGTTGTTCCACTTTCCAGAGTCTGCTGACCCAAAATGTCTCCCCTTTCTGCGAGTATCAGCATGGCGTTGTTCCCCGACGTTAGTGTAACTTGTCAAACGGAATAGCTCATGAATTATCGACGCGCTTCATACATCATTGCCGGTGTTCACAGTGTCTCGTGCACCCTTACAATTTGCATAGGAGATTAGTCAAAGCCGCCTGACCTCTAAAACCAAGGGCGCGCTGGGTGGCTGGGTGGCTGGTTGGCTGGATGGCGGGATGTGGGAAGATGAGGCGGTAAAAATATGAGTCAATTTCCTTTGGGGGGCTTATCGGAATAGTTTGACTGGCGTGGGAGCTGCGAGCGGGCGTCACTTGTCAGGATTTAAACTTAGGGAGGAAATGAGCGACTAGGGTGTGCTCTGAATTTGCTACGATGATAGGCTAAAAGTGTCTGAGCAAGGCAGATAAAAACCCTACATTTCATTCAGCGGCGAGCTATAGACGTTTGCGTGTTGAGACCATCTGCATAGAAGTTGTAGGCTAATCTGTGGCGAGGCATTAGCACTTTTATTTCTCTCCCCACATGTGTGTTTTGAATAGGTCCAGGACTTTAGCGGTTAGCTGTGATGGTGGCGGTGGCTGAATGACAGACACTTCTCCCCCCTTTCATTAATCTCCATTTAGTTCTGCTCTGGAGGAGAGACGAGGAGCAGGGGATAGGGCAGAGGGGGAAAGATGGTGGGAAGAGGGAGATTATAGATATGTCTGGCCATGAAATCAGAGAGGAGATGGCGGACGGGGCAGAAAGGAAGCGAACGGATTAAGAAGTCATATACAAATAGGTGGGAAGGAACACTGAACACTAGAAAAATAATAAAGGTACTACTGGTATCGAAAAATGAATTGGTACTGAAAAATTGTCTGCCTGCACTAAAGAAGGTGACTTAGGTGTTTCATCTCAAATAAATGATAAAAACACTAAAAGAAATAGTGTTTTATTTTATAAATGTCTCGTTTAGAGCAGTTTGGACTAGATTAGACATATTTACTTCTGTCATCTACATTATTTGTCTTATTTCATGACAATTTGTACTGATTCTAAGGTAATCTCGCTCGAATTAGGAAACTAAAACTGCCAAATGGACAAGACCAATTTTCTTACCCCATTGGCAAATAAATTTCAACAAAAAAGGAAATAAGTAGAAATCTATTGAAACAAGTCAAAAACACCTTAGAACAAGTGGTTGGAATAAAAAATAGACTAAAACTTAATAAATAAGGTGAATTTGGGTCATTTAAACTTATCTAGGCAAGGCAAGGCAAGGCAAATTTATTTGTAGAGCACAATTCATACACAAGGCAATTCAAAGTGCTTCACAATTTCATAAAATTACAAGAAAGCAGATAAAATCAATCAATAAAACAAATATAATCATTGACTAATTACATTAAAAGTGACATTAAAAGTGAAGAGTGCAGATAAAATACTTTCAGTTGACATATGCACAGTTAAAAAGAACCGTTTTCAGCTTAGATTTAAACATTGTGAAAGTTGAGGCCTGTCTCACACCTTCTGGAAGACTGTTCCAGATTTTTGCTGCATAAAACTGAAACGCAGCCTCACCATGTTTAGTCCTGACTCTGGGAACCAGCAGGAGACCACTCCCTGAGGTTCTCAGAGCCCGAGATGG
>OMNZ01001279.1:27750-51947 GCA_900303255.1 Lesueurigobius sanzi | reverse complement strand
ACATACCTTGATACACAGGTCACGATACGATACATACCTCGATACACAAGTCACGATACGATACATACCTCGCTACACTGGCGATACGATACATGCCGCGATACACAGGGCACGATAAGATACATACGTCGATACACAGGTCACGATACGATACATACCTCGATACACAGGTCACGATACGATACATACCTTGATACACAAGTCACGATACGATACATACCTCGATACACAAGTCCCAATATGATGCATACCTCGATACACAGGTCACAATACGATACATACCTCGATACACAGGTCACGATACGATACATACCTCGATACACAGGTCACAATACGATACATACCTCGATACACAGGTCACGATACGATACGTACCTCGATATACAGGTCACGATACAATACGTACCTCGATACAGAGCCTTCTCGATACAATTTGTCACTGTTCGATAGGATTCAATAACAAAACATGGACCTAAAGCTCATTAGTTAATCGTGAACATATCCACTTACTCAAAAAACTGAACTCAGTGTATTATCTTTAATTTATTGAAGAATAAAGAACATAAAGTACATTTTGATTAAAGGCTTGCAACATAAAGTGTTCAGAATAACTGGTTTGACACAGTGTAACTGATCTCAAGTTTCACAATGCAAAAATGTTTTCCATTTTTCCATGATTTTTCTCCCAGTGTTGCTGCCGTCTAACACCTGGGGGGAAGAACGATACTAAGAGCTATGATATCGATACTGTATCTTTTTTTAATTCAATTTTAAATTATATTGATACGTATCTAGGTATCAATGTTTTGAGCACACCCCTAGTTCAGACTCATTTCTTATTGGTATAATAAGTTTTTTTGGGTAATTCTACTTATTCTAAACTTATTTTCTTCTTTGATGGCACATTTCCTGACTTTTAGCACCCCCTGTGAGATCCTGTCACTTCCTGTGCTTAAGGAAACATGAAAACATGACAAGAAATATATAAAACCAAAATAAAAATGAATGCAAAAATATGTGAAATCTGAAATATAACAGTGTTTACTATGTTTTGGTGAAAATTGTGTCTAATGTGTCATATGCGTTTTAACAATTTAAACCAGATGGGGGCAGCCAAGCACTTCAGATGTGTCCCATGCACTGAAAAAATAAAAATACTATTGCAACTTGTAATGATGGGAAAAAAGCAAAAAACAATGATCAACAGAAAATGTGTTTGCATTTGACAAACTTTTGCTGTACAGTAATACAATAATATACTAATACACTAATACTACTGTAATAACACTCTTCTTTGTTCAACTTGCAACTGTAGAATAATAGTCTACCCACCCTGTGTAAAAGTGGACAAAAATAAAATGAACATGAGAATGAATAGATTATCATAAATTCTTGGTTGTTAGGAAATGATGGACTCTTCTCCTCCCCACTCCTCCGTCACTTCATATACATTGGCATCTTTCACTGCCACCACCCACACACAGATAAGTCATCACTGGATTAAAACCTTCTTCTTATCCCAATAGTCTTTATCTTTCACTACAAGACCGCTATGCAACCTGGTACTGAAAGGTGTGATGCTCTTATCAATAGTAAATCCCTGTATAATAACACAAGCAGTAGGTGAAAAGAAGTGTTAGAGGTGACTACAAAACAACAAAATAATAGCAGATTAGTGATTTTATTTTTTTTATTGTCGTCTCCATTTGCAAATTGCAGGGTCAATATTTTTCATTAGTCACATTACTTGACATGATGCACCAAATTTTTTACTCTGTTTACAGGAATACACTAATAGAACACAAGGTTTCACAATGGATACACGACTGACGTTTGCCCATTGCACTTACAACAGTGAATGACAGATATTTTTCTTCACAATCCTATGTCTCTCTTCATCTCTTTACAGATAACATCCACCTAAGAGTACACCTCCGGATGGACTGACGAAGGAAGCTGCTATTGCCATGGAGGTATTGTCTTTTTTACAAATACAAGATGTATAGGAGGTTCTCTACAAGTTTGTTCCACTGTTGTAAACCATCAAAACACGTCAGCCACATCCACTTTGCAATAATAACCATATCATCATTATCCTCATATCCTCTTCATCATGATAATAAATATTCTTTTATACACAAAAAAGTTGGCAGCAATTACATCATGGGGATGCACATGTATTCAAAACAAAGCTGTACAGAAGAATGAATATTTACATTAAGGATGTGTCTCTGTCACTAAAGGCTGTTGTATCCCAGACAATTTTCACTTTCTTTCTCTCTCTCGTTTATTTACTTTTTTGTTTTGTTTTTTTAATACGACACAGCTCAGTCATAGGCACTGTTCTGTATCCACTATGAGTGCTACCAGTCAGGCTTGTGCTTTCGAGAAAATGACATCATGCCCTGATTTTGTGAATCTTTAAAAACACTTTGCTCTTTTGTATTTTCTATGTCGGCCTGTGAAATTTCAAGGTTCATTTGACAAACCTTGCGTGAACAAAACATGCCTCGCTTCTGGTTAGTATAAGATCGAATCATGCACCTTTTACTGATGGCTTGGCTGATTAAGTGAACAGTGGAATATTCACTAGAAGCATTCCATTCACCCCACAGGACACACTGACACCAATAATATGTACAATGACACAGAGTGCATGGAAGTGCTGACCATCTGTATCACAGCTTCATAGCAGCATGGACAAGCCAAGCCAAACACTGAGGAGCCCAGGTCAGCCAAGAGCACAGAAATAAGGGATTTGAGAACAGCCATACAAAAGCCAAGCAAAAAACTCCATGCTTTAAAAGCAACATGATGGTGGACATTCAAAGAACCGATGCAGTTCACCCTTTGGCAACATGCCCCACAAGCTACTGTGGAGGCGATGGGTCAAAACATGCCACAGAAATTAAAACTAGTTAAATATCTCATATTTTTAAGTCATACAGACAAGTCAAACAGTAAAAACGTTTTCTGGACCTATCCAACTGTTTTGACTCTAGGTTTTGTTGTCTTGTGAACAGAATGATGATACACTGTTTAAGACTGAATCTTTTCCAAGTTCAAAATGAGTCTTTGCATAGAATATCTGAAGTTATAATTGCTTTCATGTTGTCCTGTGAAGTACTGTATGTAGGTGTGTGCAGAAATAGGCAGTGGAGCCAGCTTTAGAACACAATTATTAGTCCATAACTGTATCAGTGTGTATGGTTGAGAGAAAGTAACTGTTGTACCCTTCGCATGCTCTTATGCCATCAAACATAGCATGCACGCATGGGGCTGTGGTTGTAAACCTGCTGACGAATTGTATTACTACTATTTATATTCCCATATCTAAATTATAATAATTGTGCTATATACCATTATCTGCATGCTGCTATTGCTTATAAAATAAACAAGCAAATTATCAGATGCAAGAAAACAAAGATTTCAACAAAAAGTGAAAAAGTACAAACAAAATGTCACCTGAACATGATTCAAAAATACACAAATGACAAATATATATATATAATTTGATTTGGTTTATGTACATATAATAATATACAGCAGTGTAAAAAGAAAAGTGTGATGATATGGACATTTGAAAACATATGAGGTATACAAGTAAAACATACTGAATAAGGCTCTTCCATTCAGTGAGGCAAAATCAAAAACAAAAGGAAAAATGTCCCAGAGGAGCTCTGGACCCGAACAATGGCTTTGTGATGGCTAATAAAAAGCCGTGGCCACTCTTTCATTTGGTCCTCTCTGTGTGGACAGCACACATGTGGGCACACTGGTAGTAATCCCTTCCCCAAAACCTACAGCTAATTTCTAGTGGCATCTCAGAGATGACAATTAACAATATTTTCAGTTTCTCATTTGTGCGTGCATCCTCTTATTCACATTTACACAATGCATTTGTAGACAAAACATGAAGGACAACATTCAAAGAGAGGGTTTTCATTCCCTCAAATGGAATGTACTTTAGAGATCAGTAAAACCAAGCGTTCATGAAGTGGAGTCAGGTTTTGTTGTCATTGCTGTTATACACCTACTCTAGGTGTGGGGTGTCTTATTGGTAAAGGAAAAACCCATAATATTTTTTTTTACAAAATCTTCTGAAAACCTCAAGCTGGTATCAAGTTTCCTTGACAGATGTACAATCCCCAGATATTCCAGTAGAGGGCATTGTAAAGTTTCCTTTGGCAAAAAGATCATGCACGACTGAGCACACATTTGCTAATGTCCTCTGCCTCAGGTGAGAGGCACTCTCATTCAGCTCCAATGATGAGAATCAGGAACATTGTCATCATTATGTGCCTGTTAGAGACAGAACATGTTCATAACTGTAGTAGAAATAAACATTGCAATCTTCTACAAAATTCTACAAAAGAAATCCATTTAAGTATAGCTCTTAAATTCATACAATACAAAGTGAGAACTGTCAAAAGACCCTACTCCACAGTCCATACACTTACAGTTGTCTAGTCAAGTACTCTGGTAGTAATCCACTAAGCTGAGCCGGCTGGCCTCCCACTCTAAGTCGGGTTTATCTTCACATTACTCCTGGGAATCCCTTGACTGACCAAGACACACTGTTTGATATCAATCAAGAGTCAAATGCCCAGAGCAGCATCGTACAGTACAAGTATGTGAGGTGGATCAAATCAACCAGCCTCAGCAGCAAGTGTTGTGACATAAGTTAAAGACCGTGCTTATAGATGGGGATTCTCTGTTGCTTTGTGCACGTGCTTCTTGGAGCAGAATGACTTGATTGATTCATTGTACCATGTAATGAAATGCTAGCCCTGAGTCATGATTCTGTGAGCTGTCCCTGCTAGTCTTAACACGTGATATTAAAGCTAAGCCACAGTTAGCTCCTATGCTAATTATAGCACACTGCTTGCTCCAGATTATGGACAGAGTGTGGAGTCAGAAGGCAACTTGGTTTGATCTAGGCTTTGATTTAACTTTCAATACAATGTTCAGACTATGATATGACATGAACTTGATATCTGTGCCAAATATGGTATGCTGCTGTTTGTTTTGCATAGTAGCACATAATATGTGCTACTATGCACATACGTAGGTATAATATATTATATTATACCTACGTAGGTTAGGACCTGGACCTGGATAAAATATTGAGAACGAACTGAGTTCATAAAGTTAACATGACCATTTCTATCAATTTAGTTTAAGACATTTAAATGCACTTGCACAATTATAAAGACTAAATGTCAACTTACATTTGGTCTGTCCTGGTCCTCTGTTGATGCTGACAAATCATTCATTTACTTCAAGGACCAATGTCTAAGGATTGCAGAGCTGACAAGGCACTTTTTGATTCCAGTTCTGTTCAGTATACATGGGAAATGGTTAAACAGTTAGTGGCATACTGTATATTTGCAACGATGTGACTTTAAATCTGACTATTTCAGTCTTCAAACTCCTTGTAGCATAAATGTAAAAAAAACAAAAAAACACTCACAGAGGTATTCAGAAGTCTCTGTTTCGATATGCTTGAGATTGCAATTTTAGAGGTTTTTCCTGTACAAATCCAGTGAGCCATGTTATTGGGTATACTGAAAACAAAGCAAAAGCACAACATAGATACAGTATGCAGTAGAATAAATATCAAAATAGGTTTCAGATAAGCTAAATATACTGTACTTGTAAGATCACCTTTTCACTTCACCAAAATGAAGTGAACTTCTTGCCAAGGCCAGACAGAGCTAGATAGAAAACACAAAAACAAGCTATTATAAAACTGTTGAAACTTTCAAAATGATAATACTTCACAAAGAGTAACTAATTCAGAAAGGATTTGTAGAAGTAATTATGACCCTACCATCTCCTAGTTTCCCAGCCTGCTCTGCTGCCCCTCCTTGTAGAATTTTAGTCAGGACATTATCTCCTTCAGCTGGGGCCTGTCCAGCTGCAGCACTGCCGATAGCTCCAGGTTTACTGCCGATGCCGACTGGAGCAGCTTTGGAGCCTGATGAGGACATTATATTATCATCATCACCATCCAACTCAGTTGCACATGGGCAATATGAAAGAAAACTTACCAATGCCTGTCAGTGGAGGTGTAGCTATCTTACTTGGCTGTGGTGCTGGTGGGCCCATCATGGCTTTAGAGCCTATTCCGCTTGGTGGAGGAGTAGCATCCATTCTTGTCTGAAAGTCATAAAAAACATGACCATCTTACTTTTTATTCACTGTCTGATGCACTCTTTCTAAACTTGTAGCAACTTCTTTTCGTGTCAGTTTGAAGTCTTCCATATCTCTGTAGCTTTGCCAAACTAATGATTAAATACTTTATAGATAGACAAGTTTTAGTTATCTTACCGCAGTTGGAGCTGGTGGACCTGTTGCAGATCCAGGGCCAGGTTGCCTTCCTTGTGTTGCTGCAGGTTTGGGTTGCTGTGCAGCTCCTGGTCCTACTGTGGTACTTGTCTGTCCCTGCTGCACTGGGGGCTGTTGTTGCTGTTGTGGTTGTTGTTGTTGTTGTTGTTGTTGATGATGATGATGAATGCTTTGTTGGGGCTGCTGTGTGCCATCTGTTGGTTCAGGCCCTGGATGTCGCCCAGCTGGACCCTGCCCTCCGGCCCGCTGTTGACCTGGAGCTGCCTGCTGTGGATGTTGATCCTTGGGCCCTGGTCCATTAGGGTCTTGTCTCCTGGAGGAAGGGCGCTCTGCTTGTGTCCTCTGGCTTCTTCCATGATGATGTCCTGTGGGTGAGTCTCGAGAAAAGTCACCTGAGTTTCGGGGACTTCCCTGGGATGTACGGGAATCTGGATGGGCCCTCCTCTGTACCCCTGAAGAGGTTCTGCCCTCAGGGCGAGCGACTGTATCTTTGGAATGTGTCCGTGAAGAACGGGATGCCCTGGGATCTTCTGAGGTGTGTGGCGAAGTCCTGTGTCTCCCAGAACTGCTGCCATGGTGGCGATGCTCTCGTGAGGATGTGTGGCGCTGTTGGTTGTACTCATCTGGACCATACTCTTCGGGGGGTTCATCATAGTCATGGTGCGTATGCTTACCGCGTCGGCCTGTAGATGAATGTCCACTACTGCCATGATGCTTTGAGCGGGCTTCTCGTGGTTTCTCAAACCAGTCAGTCTCCTCTTGGCCCAAATGATAGGCTTTTAAAATCAAACAAAGTTTATCAGTCAATTTGAATTGGGCTAGAAACGGTAATGGCATGCAGATTGTGGTCATGCGAATTAGAAAACATGCAGAGGACTGTGAAGACGTGCACATTTCGTGCAATGAGAGCAAATGAAAAAGTCACCCAACCTCATAAGTAGCATGCAAAAAAGTAAAGAGAGCTAACATATAGGTTACAGAGAACAATCCACAAAATAATAAAAAAATATGTCTGTGCTTTTTAAAATTCCATACTTGTCATGCAGTCTTATAATACTTTATGAGGCAGCTCAAAACAAAAAAATTAGCACCAGTTACCTTCACTGTCAGAAACAGCACAGTGCATGTCATCTACAAGGTAAGGGTCATCAGGTTTATAGACGTGACTTCTTGGAAGATCCTTTTTGTGATGGTCTTGTACATCTGGCAATGAATGGCTAGAGCCATACTGATTCCTGGCATCATAGGCGTCAGCTGCTGCAGAGCTCCTGCCAATGCCAACAGGTTTCCCAACAGGACTTAGAGGGCTTTCTTCCTCTGAGTTTTGATTGCGCATTGGAGGTCTTCCACTGCGACTGCTTCTTTGAGAGCGCTCCATTGCATCTCTTTCATAGGATTTGCTCCTGTGGCCAGTGCTATCTCTGGATGAAATCTTGTCCATACCATATCCAGTCGACCTGGATCTTCCAGAAGTGTACATGTGATCCTCCTCTTCAAGTCCATCACGACTTGTGCCATAGTATTTTTGCTGGTCATAAGAATGTCTTTTCCCATAAGTGGCATCTTCCTGGCCTTTCTTAGACCTGGTTACTACTGTACAGCTGCCTCCTGTTGATGTTGTCATTGTGTAGGAGGCTAGATCAGATTCAACATCTCGTGCTTCTTCTATTGGGGAAAATTTGGATATCTTTTGCTCCATTCCTTGCTTTCTGTGCTTACTACGTTTGGAGGAGAATCCAGGTGTGAGATTTTTGGGTGTACTTTTATGGCTTGCAGAGCTACTTCTTGTTCCATGTTTATAATCATCATAGTAATAGGAGGCGCTTCCACTCACTGTTGTACTGGTGCGGCTTTCAGCAGTGCTCTGGTAACCAGCTGTCCCTGTTGGTCTGCCATAAGCATCCAAAGTCTCCTCTTCAGGCCTTCCATAAGTAGACCCAGGCACAGGACCATTCTCATTACGATAACGTCCCCCTACAGGATGCCCTAGTGCATCAGTGGTTTGGCCAGTATTGTCTTTTGTCAATTCACTTATATCGTCAATCATAACATAGTTTCTGGGTATATTCTGCTCAAGGTTGGCAGTGTACATCCCATCTGTGCCATATGTATTAATGGCACTGTCATTGGAGTGAGCCAAGCCAGGCTCTGGGGGGCGGTATTGTCCGTAAGCATTACTGTACACAGAGCCATAACTGGTGTCTAGAGCAGATGTAGCCACTGACACAGCAGGGTTGCTGATTACTTCATAGTTAGTGGGAAGTTTTTGTTCTAGATCAGCCAAAGATGTCTGCCGTGGTCTTTGATGAACTGTAAGGATGTCAGCTTGTTGTTGGTATGCCAAGCCAGGCTGGTAGGAACTACTAGGATAAGGAAGACTTTGACTGGGAATGGGTTGACTGGAAGGATGGAAGCTCTGGTGGCTATGCTGCTGAAGATCTGTCTGATAGGAAGACTGACCGTAGCCTCGGGTGGAGTAACTGGGTTGATTTGGGTACTGTGGTCCCGTTGGGGGATGGGGCTGAAATGTACCAGGTTGGGGAGCTGAGGTTGGATAAGAGTGAGTTTGGAACCCATAGGCAGAAGCAGGTGGCTGCACTGATGACTGACTTTGAGAATAGGGGTAAGACATGTAAGACGAAGTTGAGGGATACTGGGAAGTTGCATTGGGGTCATTGGTAAACTGACTGAGTGGCGCAGTACTGGGTCTAGTAAGAAGCCCATTAGCATCAAAGGTACCAGTTGCAGCTGCCATTCTGAGATTATTGAGCTCACTGTCTGACATGTAGTCTCGAGCATCCCCCATGCATCGTAGATAAGCCAGCTCTCTTCTCTCTCTGTCTTTTACCATTGTTTCTTTGCGCTGTGTGATGCCAAGCTCCAAGCAGCGGAGCTTTGCATCAATCTCTTTTTCTTCTTCTTCAAGTTCGGCTTGTTGCTTGCGGAGCTTTGACGACTCTTGCTCTACTGCTTTGAGTTCGTTTAGTAGCCCAGCTTTAGTAACTCCCTGAACAGAGCGTGGCATGACTCTCTGGGACATGCTAGTAGAGCTGTACATTTGCGCTGGAGTGACAATAGGCAATGGCATCTCCTCTGGAGGGGGGCTAGGCAATGTTCTCTTCACTTTCCTCATCAGAGAGTTCTGCTGTTGCTGCAGGGCAGCCATCTGTCAAAAAGCAGAGACACATACAAAATGTAAATAAAGTATTGGACAATTTATTTACTTATTATTTTTTAGCTTAAACTGGGAGTTACATCTTACAAATACAAATTGATAATGCATTGAAACATTTAGACAATGTTTTAGACTATAATGTAGATTTACATTAGATGCAAATTAATTACTATAAAGATAATATATGATGTCTGTACTCAAAACGATGACTTTAGATTATCTGTCTGAATCTGTGCATTTATAAATCTTTAAAAATTCAAAAACAAAATATCTTATTTTCATTTGTTGGAAGGTAAATATTAGGTTCTTACCTGACTATTGGACAAAGCTTGCTGGTGGTATGGAGAGAACCTGTTCTTTGCTGGATCCTCTGATGTGGGGCTGAGAGGTTTGGGATCTGACATGGAGCGCTGCACACTTTTGATGGGTCTTGGAAGTGACTGGTGGTGGCGCTGAGGGGATTCAGCTGTGAAGGCTTTTTGCTGAGGCGTGACATGGGCCTTGTTGAGTTTCTCCTGTGATGCAAATGTGGTCTCCAACATACGGTGAGGAGACAGAGGAGAGACTGGGGAGTACAGGACTTGGGGAGACTTGGGCGGCTGGCGAGAATCATGCTGCTGATAGCTGATATCCAGAGGGTCCGGCTTTCTCCTCTCAAATGATGCCACCCCTTGCAATCTTGGTGATGCTGCGTCTGCTGTGTTTGCTCCAACTATGTGCAAACTTGTGGAATATGGACTGATGGTTGTAGGGACACTGAGCTGAGGTGCAACCACACCCTGACTCTGTGATTCTGGCTCTGTTTGGCAAGCCAAACTCTCTCCTTTGCGGGTTCTTTCAGGTGCAGCTATATAATGTAAAAGGTCTACTTTTGAGGTCTCTGCCATTGTTATATGTATTGCAGGAGAAACCCTACCAAGCTGGTCTGCTTCAGTTTGGCATGAGGAATCATTTGTGGTCTGAATAGCTATACTAGACGAAACTTTGGATAATCCATCTGATTTACTCTCCCCACTAGATTCAGAGTGTTTTGAGGCCCGAGATCTTCTGCGCCTGACCGGCTGTTGGTCCCACTCTCCCTGGTCTTCTTCATCTGTTTGCACACTGCAATCTGCAATTCGACGTGTTCGTCTGCGCCGGTTCATAAACCTATCCTCCCCCTCTTCATCATCTGTTTGTACACAACTGTCAGCAATCTTCTTTACGGAGTCCTCTTCTGTGCCATCCCTAAGACGAGGCATAGAATTTTGTTTTCTCATAACCTTTGGATCAACTTGTTTGTCACTGCTTCTTAGTGACATTTCAGATGCAGAACTTTGAATTGGCCGGGGAGCAACCACAGCTTGCATCACTTGTCCATCTTGCCAAAACTGAACACTCTGCCCTTCTTGTTGAATGACTCTGCCTGTGTGATCACAAATAATAAAACCATGAGGAGTCCCTTGCAGGGCACCTTGTGCTGATGTGGCAGCAGTGGCAGCAGCCGCAGCAGCCGCAGAGGCTGCAGCCGCCTCTGCTGCAGCAGCGACAGCAGCAGCCTCCACTGCTGCAGTCTTCTGCCGCTTCTGCTCCTCCAACTGCTGCTGAAGCTGATGCTGAAGAGACTGGATCTGTTCAAGCTGCATGCGCTGCTGTGCCAGTTGTTCTCTTTGCATAATCAACTGTGTTTCACGCTCTGTCTGCTGTTGGTGCAGTACTTGCTGTTTGATTGTCTGAAGTTCTTGAATTTCACGCTGAACAAGTAACTGCTCTTTTTCTCTGTGTCTCTGAAGCTCCATGCGATCTCTTTCAAGCTCCTCTTGTAACCGCAGCTGCCGTAATTTCTCCAGTTCCACACGTTCTCGTTCTAGCTGCAGTATATGCTCTTGTTGTTGACTCATTTTCTCATCTTCTTTTCCTTTAGGTATCTCAGCAGGAGGAGAAAGAGTATTAGTTGGAGGCTCATTGACTGTTGATTGTGGCTGGCTTGATTGTTGATTTGTATATGGAACAAGAGACTGGGTTAAAGATAGTGGCTCTGTTTGAACCGGTTGAATAGAACCCTGAGCTGCAGCAGAGGTAAGGCGAGTAGCCTGTTGGTCTGTTGAAGCCAAACTGGGCACTGAAACGGTGTGCACACCTCCATGGGCTGCAAGTGGAGAAGGTGCAACTGTGGCATTTGGTTGGGCAGTGTCGATTGCTAAGGGTTTTCCAAGGTACATTGGTGTGTCTTGGGGCATGTTACTTGGAAGGGCTGGAGTTGCTGATGATGAATACTGGTTATTATAATATTGTCCTTGTGTGGGATGTGGCATCCTAGGAGTTATTTGAGGTAACCGAGTGAGGCTAGCCAGTGGCACAGCTGTTACACCTGCAGGATATGGCCTGTATACTCCTCCAGATATGGGGCGGATGACAGGAGCTGGCTGTGTGGTAATTGGCAATGTAGAGGCTATGGGGGTGTTAATGGTGGAATACATCATGCCATCACCACCTCTTATAGCCGCTGGGTACATTGCACGGAGACTTGCTTGTCTTGCATTTATTAAATTTGTTAGGGCTTGACTATTTGGTGTTGGTCTTCCGTCTGGCCCATATAGGAGAGTGGCTCTTATTGATGCCAAACTCTGCTGTAGATTTAGCCTGCCCAATGAACCACCTCTACCTGCTCCATAAGGAACCAATTCCATGCTGGGTCTGTATCTTCCCATGTGGTCTGCTGTATTAAGAGCTGCACACATACGACTGATCTCTCTAGCAGTGGTGGCACTATACTGTGCAAGATTAGAGTCCTGAGACCCAGATATGTTTTGTGCACTATAATTGTAATCAGAACTGATGTTAGACAAGGAGCCGTATCTGCGTAGTGGCAGAGAGGAGCTTGAATAATCTTGACGCAAGTCTGTGTAAGAGCCGTACTGTGCACCCATGCCAATATAACCACTGTCATATGCCTGATTCATTCCACTAAGATCTACTGCTGCCACTCCCTGTACTACCCTACTCTGATACTGACCCCCATCTGTCATTGAAGGCAGGTTGGTGTCAGACATAGATGGTTGTATTCTTCCTATGGCAAGCATTTTGTGCTCATCTGTAATACCTTTTGACACATGAACTTGCTGTTGTTGCTGGCCAGCACTTAAGTGTGGAGGTGGAGGATTCGGTGATTGAGAAGCTTCTGTGGTAGGATTTTTATCTCCTGTGTTTTGCCCAAATGACCCTGAGCAGGAGCCGGCAAATGGCAACTTGTAAACAACATCACAACAAGCGGCTTGGTTTTCTGGTTTAAGTTGTCCAGTGAGATCCAAGACCTGGGCAGGAGGCTCTTCTGCCTTTACAAGTTGAATAACTGTGCTATTTTGTGATGTACTGCTCTCATCAAGTTGAACCACCATAACGTGAGGTTTGCCAGTTGACAGGTTCATTGCGGTTGGCTTATTTTTCAGTTCTAAGGCAACTCCACCATAGTTGTCTTGAGGAGCAGAGGTAACAGTTCCAGACACTGGCTGTGGGACAACTGGTCTAGTTATGGCACTTGCTGTGACGACAGGTTGACCACTACTTGTTTGACTCACTACGAGATCTTTTTTCATAATCTGTGGTACTTGATTTGCCAAATTGTAACGAGCAAAGGAAGTCTGCTGATGATGCTGCTGAAGCTGTTGCTCTAAAATTTGCTGTTGATGAAGGAGCTTTTGTTGCTGTAGCTGTAACTGCTGCTGTTGTAGGCCCAGGTTTTCAAGGCAGGCATCAATTTTCGGAATGGACGGGTCAGTGACTGGTGTTTTACTTTGAGTCAGACATACAGCTGAGCCAACACCTTGTCCTAAGTCAACACGATTTAGCAAAGGATCCCCATAAATAACTGGCGTCTTGGCTGGGGACATGAACACAACACCAGCTACAGTAACACTAACAGTGGTAGGTGTAGATGCCGACACATGTGGCTGCTCCTGTGCATTCAGATTCATAATGAGAGGCTGTACAGCAGTGTGGCGACCCGAGGGCTGATCTGCACCTATCGAATATCGCCTTGTGTCTGACGCTAAAGACGTCAAGTCCATCCCCTGATCTGTCATTATGATTGGAGCAGATCGCATTGGGGCTCTCAGATCCACTACATTTGTACTTGAGGAGCATGCAACATTTTCCATTGAAGTTGATTCCCGTACGTTAACAGTGCTAATACCAACATTTACCGAATGCTTTGGAGAACTTGAGGGTGGAACATGAGTGCTGTACAAGGTTTTATAATTGGCCTGTGTTGGAGATGACAACGGGGAAGTAGAAGAATTTACAGTATGTGGCTTCACAGGGCTAGTTGTTTCAGAAGCCAGAGTAATGACCATTACTGGAGACTCCTGAGAGGACTGCTGACGGGCAAGTCTTGGTGACATTGCTCTTTGTGGTGATTGTGTTGTTGCACCTGTAGGCCCTCCAGGAACAGATGGCAACTGCCTGCCACTTGAAGGCCGAATAGATGGTGCATGTGTTGGACTTTGGGCTGGAGAAGTAGAGGGAGAAACAGGAGGGCTTGGACCTTTGAAGAGTGAGAATACTTTGGAGGTAAGGGAGGATGGTGCAGGCTCGGGGGATGTTTGGGCTGGCCTTTGGGGGCCACTTTGTCTCATGGTGGCAGGTTGGGCTTTTGTCGTGGACACTCCAACGACACCTTCAATTTTGGCACTTTGAGTCATCATCCGGTTTTGCGTTTCTTTTGATAGATGTTGTGCAGCTGGGGTTCTAGGATCAGTTGAGGAGAATGAAACTGGAGCTGCAATCTGTGTAGGACTTGACCCAGGAGTCAAGGAACCACCAGGTTCAAGAGTTGACTTACTATCAATGCCTTTCTGCTGACCCATATGCCCTTGTCTTTGCATTATTTGTGCTTTCCTCATCATTTCCTCATAGACCTCTTCTGCACTTTTGAGAGTTTTATCAGATGGTGACACTGCAGAGCTTATTTCTGTGGGTGAGTATAGTGTTGTTAAAGTGGGAAGGTTGTACTCATTCCCAGATTTATACAACTTTCCGGCAATCCCCTCAAAGCCCTCAGCTTCAGAAGAAGGGGAGTATTCCGAACATGAGGATCTGTGAAGCTCCTCCATTTCAGCAGCCTGCCGTAGCTCTTCTGTTGGAGATGCATCTTCAATAGGAGAAAGATTGCTGGGAGGAGTTTTTGACCTTTCCCTCCGTCTCTGTGCCCTCAGCTCCTCCTTGTCTCGTTTGGCTTTTCGTGCAGTACTCCTGATCCGTTGCTGCTCTAAATCTCTCATTTGCTCTTGTTCTCTTAGAAGCTCCTCCTCCTCCCGAAGCTCATCTTCTTCTGATGAATCTTCAATTGTTGGAAGCAATGGCCCATGGGAGCGATGTTTGGCCTTCCTTTGCTGCTTTGCCTCCTCTAGTCTTGCCCTACGACTGGGACTGCTGTCGCTATCGTCCTCCATAGAGGATACAGATGTGGGCGAGGTCCCAGAAGTGTAGCTCGGTGTAGTTGCAGGCAGGGTGGATGAATAGTCCCCCTTGGATCTTTCTTCTGGCGTACCTGTCAGACTTTCCATTTCAAGCTCGGGTTCCCTTAAGTCATGCTCGGAGCTAAGCTCAATATCCCGATTGTAACTGTTGGTATTATTTAGTTCAATTGTCTTAAATCTTCTCAATCCGCCCTGAGCCAATAAACCATCTTCCTCTGTTCGCGCTTCTGTTGCCTTGGGGTCATCCTCAAAGCTGTTAGACTGATGAGATAGCCGTCGCCTCTCTTTACCCTGATCACCGCTACTTTTGTGTGTTCTCTTAGTTTTCTGCGTCCCATGTTCTTCCATTTCATCCTCGTCTGCACTCATCTCCATAATTTGCCTCCTCATGTACTCCTCATCTGTTACGTCTTTGTGTGATTTCTTCTGTCTGACTGGTAACGGCGAGAGACCACTTTCACTGCTGTCTTCCACATAATCATGTCGAAGTTTGCAGCTGAGGTCATCTTCTGATTCATCTCTTGCCGCGTCATCTTCCGGGCTATAGTCTCCCACCGAGAGTGAGTGGGGCCTGTTCTTCAGCTCTGGCTCCAGCAGAGGCTTCATGGAGCTCTCCAGTTTAGTGATATCTGATGGGACTGAGGTATTGAGTTTAATGCCTTCCTCATGGATTTGGCCTGTAATCTCACCCAGGGAGCCAGATATGCCATCCGAGGAGTAGCCAGTGTCACTCAAGCTCTGGGTACTTGATTTGGTGAAGTCCTGAAAGAAGAAGTAGAAGAAAGAGAAAATTGTATTAGGAAAAATGTAATGGCACAACATTTGCTCAAGTAATTTTAAGAGCTCTAAATTACTGTTTCTCAATCGTGATTATTATATGAGTCAGAGATTTGTGGTGATAAACTACTATGGCTGAATAATGCATTATAGAACAACTGTTACATTACACAAAACTGTAAATTGGGATTTGAAATCTTCCACATGGTAAAATAATTATGAAAAAATATACATTTTGTATCTAACAGTAAGACATGATCACATGAAAAGAATCAGTAATCCAGACCAGATAAACCAAAAAATCAATATAGATGAATGGTAACATTTATGCCACAGAGCCCTATAAAAATATACAGTTGCAACCACTTGTAGGTAAAGTCAATCCACTTGTAGGTAAAGTCAATCCCATGATTAATTATTATGAATTAATTTGTATCTCATTTGTATGATAAAACATTAAGACTGACTTAATCCTTCAGCAGTCAATACACAGAAATGAATGTAATACGATGTAACATGTAAAACATATAACACAGATGTTGTCTGATTGTGATCTCCACCATATTCTATGAACCATGTCGTTGACCATGCTGTGAATGCTTCATCATGTGGAGTCACACAACTTGGCTTGAAGAAAAAAAAAAAAAAAAAAGATTAAAAACAGAAAGAGACCAGCTGTGAAAACGATGAAAACTTGATGATTGCAAGCAAATGATGGTCAAAAACGTAAACAAAAATATATCAAAAAATGAAAAATATAAAAAATATATATATATATTGAAAAGAAGTGGATCAACAGGTGACTGTGACGTTGCCGGTAGCTCACTTGGTGTCTTGACATCTGTGTATCCTCATCAATCTTTGTGTCTTTAGGTGAAGTGACAGGCTCTGCCACTGTCTTCTTTGGTGGAGTCTTGACATCTTCTTTTGTGGGTTTAGAGCTGGTCTTGGTTTTCTCCTGGCCCTGAGGAGGTTTTCGGGCCTGGCTGTTACTTGTGGTTTTGGACTGAGCAGGTGTCGTTTTGGTGGGAGCTGTAGTCTTGCTCTGAGGTGCAGCTTTCCCAGAGGCAGGGGGAGCCTTGGCACCAGAGGGCTGAGTGAGGGCCTTGGCTTGGCTTTTAGCTGGGCCAGGACCCTTCACTTGAGAAATAGATTGAGCTTTAGCTTGGCCTGAAGCCTTACTCTGAGTAGGAGGCTGAGTTGTGCCCTTGGACTGGGCAGGAGGCTGGGGAGAAGGTTTAGGTTGGGGAGAAGGTTTACTCTGTGGGGAGGGTTGACTGGCCCCCTTGGTCTGTGGGGCACTTACTTGGTGACCTGGAGCTTTCTGTTGGTGAGGACCTGTGGGCCTAAGCCCTGAGGCCTGATTGAGGCTTTGCTGCGCAGGGGAATGCTGATTGGCTGGGGCAGGATGTCGAGGTGACCCCGTCAGCTGTGGGACAGGTGTAGCAATATCTCCCAAACTTCCTGACAGGGCTCTCTGGGTCTGGCAGTTCAAGCACAACCATTCTTTCTTCTGAAACACAAGCACAGATATAAAAGCAGATCATTACCTTGTAGAAACATGTGCTTTAATATAGAGAGATAAAAACTTAGCCATTAAATTAGCTTTCATCAAGAAGATCTGTCAGTAATTTGTGAAGGTTCTCAGTCGTACAGGAGTTGTCCATCATAGGCAAAAATTCTTCAGTCTTCATCTGTACTCTGTAGTTGAAGTGTAGGACATTTCGATCTTACTCCAAAGATCGTCATCAGCTACTGAAGCCTGGAGCACGCTGTGGGTATATAAAGCCAATGAACCAGCAGGAGGAGTCAGCCTCTAGGCCCCTCCTCTCTTAGTGCTGACAGTACCTGCTAAGTACTTAACGAGGGTCCATTGTCTCCCTGAGCTATTCTCTAAGTCGTTGATACTGCCTATGGCCCTGCTGCTCCCAGGAGTACAGGCTCATTTGCATGACAACGAGTCGGTTTCACTTAGAGAATAGCTCAGGGGAGACAATGGACCCTCGTTAAGTACTTAGCAGGTACTGTCAGCACTAAGAGAGGAGGGGCCTAGAGGCTGACTCCTCCTGCTGGTTCACTGGCTTTATATACCCACAGCGTGCTCCAGGCTTCAGTAGCTGATGACGATCTTTGGAGTAAGATCGAAACGTCCTACACTTCAACTACAGAGTACAGATGAAGACTGAAGAATTTTTCCCTATCTGTCAGTAGTGTTAAACTGCAAAAGCATCCATTTTTATAAACCATGAAAGCGATTTCTGAGCTCAGAAGCTTGGAACAAAAGTGGTGCAGCACCTTCCCAAGTGGGTGGTGGGAGGCAAAGCTAAAATTGACCACAGAAAGATGAGAGGAAGGAAAAGGAGGAGGATGATGCACAGGAAGGAGAAGATGCTGAGAAAATATAATAACTTTAATTATAATTTATGACATTTCTGCCAAATCAAGTGATTATTTTGGGTACACAAAACATCACATAAAGCAGTATGTGAAGGCAAAAACACAAAAACAAATAAAGACTACTGTATCACATAGTTAGAGATCTTCAACTTCATTGCCCTTGTACAAAAGTACAAAGATGGCAACAATGAAGATGTATTAATTATTATTTTTGTGCTTATTCCAACAGTCGTCTCTGTGACCATACTCAAACTGTATTCTCATGTGAGACAGTGAAATGTTGATGGAGCCTGTGTGTTGCCAAACAGACAGACTTGCTTTGTGGTTATCTCTATCAAGTGCTTCACTGAGGAGCTATATATAAACAGGTGCAGTCGTCTCAGAAATGGCCATCTGTGCCGTTCTTTCACATGAATAAAACTGTCACTAACCAGTATCCAGTGCGTTTTCCGCACCACGGGACACTCTGCATCTTTTCCGAGATATGCTTGTCTAAAGATAGTTCACATGGTATCAACAGACAAATACTGAAATTAAACTTTAATAATCAAAAATCATTTAAGAAATTAAACACTGGAATGAAGCTATGGATTTACCCACTTTCATTGAATTGTATCTCTTAGTTCAGTCACTTTTTACATGTATTAACACTTGAGCATCCATCTTCTCCTGCGCTCCTGAATCAGCATAACATCTTGGTGTGGGTGAGGGGAGAGAGCGGCCAAGTCATAGCAGAACTCGGAGTGGCAAATTATTAATGTCAAGTACTTAAGCTTGTACAGCGTGGGCTGTGCCTCCAACTCCTCCCTCACACTGTGGAGTCCTGTGGTCCGTGTAAAGGGGGATGCTCTCTGCACCTCTGGGCCTGTTTGCCTCCTTCCCATTCTAGCGTTCACAATACAAAACAAGTAACAAAAACAACCATATATCTGGATCCCCCTTTAGATTGAATACTAACTACTATTTACTTTTGAAGTCTGTGAAGAAAGAATTTACAGATAGTTATATGCCATGACCTAAACTGTACAATAACAAAGAAAACAACAAACAAGGCTCTCAAGGAAATGCTATGAAGGCTCAGTAAAGGCACAGCACACTCACATCAGCGACAGTACAGATCGTATCTTCAGGCAGACAGTGCACAGGGACTTTGGCAACAATGCACAGAAAGGACAAGTGCAATTGTTTATCTTGTTAGTGAATTGGTAACCCCATTAAACAGCGGGAGGTTAACAGAACATTTAACCCTGACTCTCTGAGCTTAAACACAAATGATGCGACTGCGGATCAATCCACCCCATTGTGATTCACCACTATTTTGCGTTGCATCTGTAACCAGTAGTCTTACACGAGGCTTGATAGTGGGAACTAAAGTTTTTTAGTTTTTATTACAACTTTATTCACTCTAATGTCATTCAAGGAGCAATTTGTCTTCACCAATTAACCTATTAAGTATTTAGAGAACTGTGGTAAGCATTAATCATAGTTTTACCCCAATCATGAGTGATTTATGAGAGAAGCTTGGAAAAATAAGAATTAAGTTCTAAAACATAAGTGAGGTAGGAAGTGAGAATCATACATGATAGAGCTGGGACTTGCATGACCAGTATACCAGTATAGATTGCAAGTGACGATTCTTGTTATATCACATGCTAAACAGTTCTTGTGAGACACTAACCTGTCATATGTACTTTAAATACTTCATTGTGAAATAGTTGAAACCATCTTTACATTTCAAATTGGCTGAAAAAACAACTATCATCAATTGTACACATACGATAATGCTCCTGAATCAGTATGTGTAGCCATATCATTTTCAGATCATACTGACGTACTCTATAGTACTTTTTGGGAGAATATTAAATGACTCATTCACTGGCAACAATCAGATCTCCAAATGCATCTGCTAAATTGATGAGTGTCGCTAACTGGAAGCGCTCCAACTGCATCAAAACACTAACATTTGGATGAACATGCTGTCAGTCAACAGTGTTGTTTGTTCATTTAAATTGTCCTGCAGTGGAGTGTAAAAAAGCAGATGAACCGTGATCAGGTTTTATATAATATGAACGTCCATAACAGTGAGTGATGGCCATCTTTACGGCTTGCCATTTTACCCTCAAAATAATGGGAGATGGCGCTGTGCGATGGCCCAGGAGAAAAGGAGCGACAGTTTGATGGCAGTCCCTTAGAAGCTGGTGACATCACAGACCTGATCACTCCCACGGCGTGCATGTCAGCTGTACTCAAACTTACATACCCTGGCAGAAGGTCAGAGTATGTAAACTTATGCATGTCATAGAATATGAACGATAACACAAAAACCTTTATCTCACCCATGGTTTTCACTCATGGTTAGTGTTTGTTTACGCTTTTCAACTAGAAACTAGCCAGATGTCCCTGATCAAATGTTTACGTTTTGTGCATCTTGAAACAAACGTGAATTTTTTCATTGTCCAATTTTGCCAGAGAGTCCTGCATTTCAGCAGAAGTGAGTTTTTCTTTGCTCCTGAACAGTTTTCCTGGCAGTTGTTGAAGGTCATGTAAACGTTAGATCAGGGACATTTGAGTAGTTTCTGTTTCATTATGATTTCAAAAGAGTAAACTCAGTTCTTTGGCAATAAATGGCTTTGCACAACCACTAACCATGAGTGTGATCATTCATATTCTATGAAAAATGGCCAAAAGACTAAAAGGGTATGAAAACTTAAAAGGGTATAGAAACTTTTGAGCACAACTGTATGTCACTTGATCAGTCACAAACGGAGCAAGTCTAAAGGGATTAGGCTGGCAAACTAAATGCAAATTAAATTAGCTTTAATAAACAAAACAGGTACATCACAAGTAAGAATGAATTAAAAAGAAAACACATTATTATGTAATTTGGCAAAACCCTATGTTCTTTTCCAATGGCTCTGTCCGCTTTTCTCAGCTCATGAACAAATAAATAGGTGTTAGGTTGCTAAACATCTAGTCATCAGTATATATATATAAAAAAAAAGATTTATTCATTTTAACAACATCTTCTGGGTTGTGTAAGGAAAAAGTGTGAGAAAGAACAAAATTCTCTCTCTCTCTCTCTCTCTCTCTCTCTCTCTCTCTCTCTCTCTCTCTCTAAACTGAATGAAATAGATACAGTAAAAAGTAGGTCTACATCAATGTTCCACATGCAGCTTAACAAGGAATCATGGGATTCACTCGACATAGTGTTTCCTGAGAGACGTCATCCCAATGGACTTTATTATTCAAGCACAAACTCACAGCGCTTTTAAACATGTCCAACGTCTACATCTGCATTCCTACCACAGATGATTTGTTAAAAAAAACCAAAAAAAAAAACAATAAACATTAATTATAAAGGTGTGCTACAGAGTTACTCAGCTGCCTATAGAGGGAGCCAAAGAGCAGAGAATTTCAAAGCGCCCATCGACACTCAAGGGAGCGCACACCCACACAATAAGAGGGAGGAACAGAACTGCAAAGCAAACAGCTAGAACAGACGGCAACTGTGAACTTTAACCTTTTGAAAACACAATCTTTTAACCCTCCCCTTTTTCTTTATTTTTCTCACATTCGCAGTTGAGCAGCAATGTGTACAAAAACATGTGTGGCCCTCAGAAAAGCTCCTGATACAGTGTGTCTCTGGCAGTCGGGCACAGTGAGAGCCTGTCCCCCCACACAGCTGCGCGGTCAGAGGAAGACCACAAGCAGAGATCCAGAAATGTCAACAAATGTCATTAAAGGCACCACTCACAGTTTCTTTCTTTAACAGAAGCTCAATGGCACTTTCATTAAGACGGAAGACAGTTCTCACGGGCTGATCGATTTCAGGGAGATGGAGGTATACACATGTGCCGTGTACTAAAGATATGCACATCAAAACAATTAAGGGGTGCAGCTAAGGGTATGTTATCGTCCTATAGGGAAAGCTATCCTCAGCAACTTCGTCCATCCTTCATTGCCACAGAGACAGTCTTTGAGCGACCACTATGCACTGTGCAAATACCTATCTACAGATATGCCTGGTCAGGAATAAATACCTTGAATCGTGTAGCATTTTATAGATATAGAGCTGCATATTGGTGGCACGTGGTAGATCAAGAATTTACAGGGTCAATGAGGCGAGATTTTCTGTGTGGCGTTTGCATGTTCTTCATTTCCTCCAGGTGCTTTTCCCAGTCACCAACCCAAAACATGCAGGGTAGACTAATCCCACAGAGAGCATTTCTTGACCAAGATGTTTATCCTTGAACCAGATCAAATCAAATGGCAATAAAGTCTGCAAATACAAAAAACATTATCTATGACGGCATTAAATTGATTTATTATTTTTTTCTATTTCACCTTTTCCAAACAGCAAGCTATGTTCTGGAAATGATGAAATACGAGATGTCCTGCTACAATTAAATTATGTCAAATGTTATTTTTATTCTACTATTTAGTGATTAGACTAGAATATTTCTTTACGGTCAAGCTTACAGTGGGAGTGAAAAAGTAGTCAAAGAGCACAAGAAGAGTCTGTCTATGCAAAATACAGGTCCTTTATTATAACTTGGCCCAGCCTTTCTTTATTGCTATTGCCTAGCCCTGTTCCGAAGAGCACCGGTTTCCATGTCCTTGTGATCACCGGACCCTCGACGCACTCACCCAATCTGCTATTTTTAAGGATTGCATAGTTCAGAGCTGGGCAAACTAAGGCTCACCGAAGTCTAGCCCTTCCATCTGGTGCCCAAACATAACCAATCCCCAAATGCATTGGCAAAAACGGTGAATAACACCAATATGTTCACTGACATAAAGAAATGCATTACGCTATTTTGATAATTTCTTCACTTATCCCAATCACCATTAGCTGAGCAACAGACAATGAAAAGCACAACAATCAATGCCTAGCTCCAACCTTCTGAGCACAAAACAAATGTCAGTTATGAAAGGGGTGACATAGAAAGCACATGACAACCGAAGTAAAAAGGCCATAACGGACCAACATGTGCTGCTCCTCAGCAACTCTAATGAGGCGTACAACAGCGGAGGTCAGGAGGAATTTGTCACTAGTGAAGGTTAGGGGAGCCACGGGGTCAGCTTGTATTATTAATGACTGAGCACACACGGGAACGGTGCCAGATATGTGCAAGCGGGGTGACACTGAGGTGACTGTGGGAGGAGCTGGAAACACCTGGTCAATCATGCTGCTTTGTGTGGTAGGCATATAATGGGCTCCAGAAAGTGGTCATATTCCTCTATTTGTTCCTGTTATGTTCCTGTTATTGAGTCACAATTGTTTTATTCAATGATTATCAAACTTGAGGAAAACAATTTCTCAAAACCTTTACAGTACTGTCTAAATGTTGAGGGAAAAGAAACAAGACATATGTACATTTTTATATTGATTAAATGGTTGTTTTAATTGAAAACCTATTGAACATTTAGCCAATGTTATCTTTCATCTTCATACTTTTACAGTCACATAGAAAAATAAATGACCAAGGAAGACTTGGTCATGAAGACTGTCGCCCCAGTGGTGCACTACTTGCGCCACTGGGGCGACAGTGGCGCAAGTAGTAGAGCGGGTCGTCTTGTAATCGGAGGGTTAGTGGTTCGATCCCCGCAGGTGTACACTGTCGTTGTGTCCTTGGGCAAGACACTTCACCCCCCTTGCCTCCAGTGGCTGCATACACTGGTGTATGAATGAGAGTGTGAATGGGTGAGTGGTTCCTGGATGTAAAGCGCTTTGAGTGCCTAAAGCAGGTAGAAAAGCGCTATATAAATGTGACCATTTACCATTTACTTGGACATGCAAAGATGGATAGATCTGCTCTCTGCTTCCCTCACCTTAACCTGAGGTGGATGCTGTTTCTCTAACCTCTAGACCAGAGGTTACATTAACTGAAAATTCTCTGTCAATGACAGAACATTTTGAAGGCTGTTCTTCATTTTGAAGGATTGAAAATCAAGCCATCGTCACAATGTGGTTTCCAAAGTCATGTTCCCTGATTCTGCTCACAAATTATATTTAGATGTGCATCTATTTATCCTGTAAT
>OMNZ01001279.1:14712-27358 GCA_900303255.1 Lesueurigobius sanzi | reverse complement strand
AAGGATTGAAAATCAAGCCATCGTCACAATGTGGTTTCCAAAGTCATGTTCCCTGATTCTGCTCACAAATTATATTTAGATGTGCATCTATTTATCCTGTAATCTGTGTTTTCTTACATACATAATACTAGGTATTTAATGAGAGATTAATTAATGAAGGATAAAAGTAGCTCACAGCAGATTTTTTTTACAACCCTGTCCTTCAAAATGTCTGAGAAAAATTATCCCTAGCGAAACCACTGCTCCAGACATACATATGCACTGTGTCTCAAGAGACGTGGCATCTTACACGGAAAATATTCCTTATAGTATACTCTTCAAATAAATCACCACTGTAAAAACTCACAGATAGCACAGATACAAACAAATGTGCTGCTGCTATTATCTAATTTCTAACACGTACTCACAGCGCAAAGTGGTGCTCAATGCAGTGATGCTCGAGTTCAAAATCTAACAATCAGCATTATTCAGATTACAACATGGAGAGAGCCAAAACCGCCGGGCAGAGCTGAGTGAGCACATGTCCCTGAAGTGTTCCGGGATGTCTGTGTGCGTATGAGTGTGACATGAGCGTTCAGTGGGAGTAAGCAGGTATGTAGGCCAATCCCAAGGGAATACTCCTTCAATGGGGAGACGTGTGCAGCACTGTGGATTAGAGCGGAAGTGAAGGATCAGCCACAGGGCAAGCACCACTCGACCTCAGCAGTCATACATACAGGCTTTTACATCAGGTGTCGCCGATCTTTAGAGACAATACTATTATTCTGATTATTCTTATCATATAATGTCCTCTGCTCCATAATATAGTTTGAATCTTTGATTTTTATTTCAAAACAGAAATAGAAAATTGTTCAGCTCTAGTTTTAGTACTATTAAAAATGCCATTAAAGCACTGTTCTTCTCTCTGATCGTGTGGGGGAGGTCAGTTTTTCCCCAAATCCTTTAAAAAGTACATTGCAGACGTAGGTATGACGGAAAGACATGGTCACAAAAGCCACAGGCCAGTGCATTCTTTATACAATCTGACTCCTGTTTGAAATAATGTCAGCATGGGCATCTGGTATGACAAATATTCCTAATGCGTATGCTAATGACTGCAGGCTAAGACTTTGATAGTAGTTTTCATTTTTAGCAGAGTATTTGTGCCCATTGTAGATCCCGGATGCCACCCACAGAGAGTGCTGCAGGACAGTCAGAGTGTGTCATGTGCCAACTGTGTGTGTGTCTGCTGTCCCTCTGAGGCTGCTGCCGCTGCGGCTCAGGTCATGAATTCTGACCTTTATTTACTTATTCTGTCTGCTCCCATTTGTTTCAACAGGAGCAACAGGTGCCAACTCTTAGCCCGGGCCCCACATGAGCTGACGGCTGGTGAGGTGGAGGATGTGTAATGAGACAATGGCTGTAGCAGCAGCACATACAAATGATCCCATAGGCCCCTCGGTTGAAGGCATGTCCCTGTGGCCTTGGGATGCAGTGTATAAGTCGCCAGAATGAAGAAGTAGCTGTTTATAGTGGCTCCCTGTGTCGAGGAAATCACTGAAGAGAACCTATAGCACCACAGCGGGATTCGAGGCCCATGGGCTAAACCTGGCCTTTTTAAATATTCACCTTTGCATCATGGTTTAGGTGTTGGAATGAGCTACAGATGAATTATTGGATGAGAATGTAGAATGTACAGTACAAAATGGTGGCACTGGACTGCATTTTATAATCATGCATACAGTTTTTAAGAGAAAAAAGGTCAAAATGTTAAAATTGAAACTACTCTTATCAAAAATACCTAGCCCAAACTTGCCCAAGTAAGGGGAATGGAAAGGGGAAACGGAATGTTATTTGTATAGTGCTTTTCATATGACATAGTCACACCCAAAGCGCTTCACACATGAAAGGGAGGGGGCTCATTCACTCCATGCTGATGGTAGTAAGTAGAAGTAACTTCCTTACATAGAAGATAAATTACTAATCACAATCAAACGTACTATTCAGTGATGCCTGGCTACATCTAAATGGCCGTGCCTTTCACTCACTAGCATACATAAAAAGTAGTTGAGTAGTAGTCTTTATTTCAAATGATGTTCCTTATGTGGATACATGGTGTAATAAATAAATAAAATTATAATTCGAAAAGGAGTAGGTGGAAGTAAAACTCATGTTTCCTTCCTATATTTTAGTCATCTGATAAAGAACTATAAACTACTACTATTCAAATCCAAGCCAAAGGAGTAGGTACAGTATGTTGGGTTCTTTGTACATGTGGGAGAAGCTGTACAAAATGATTAAATACCTTGGAATAAGATGAGCATGCATGATAAAAACTAGACTGAAAAATGTATCAAAAGACTAAAAATCCATTAAATGTTGTTGGTAATAGTGGGTTAGGACTGCTGCACATATAGCGGAACACTGTTCTGTGACTTCTGTCCCCAACATCGTGCTTTGAATGTCTCTCCCCGATCTCCTCGCCCTTTCACTATGAACTGCCCTGTCCAATGAAGCCTACAGGCCAGCGAAACTTCTTTTTTGTTTTAAAATTGACCTATGTTTGAAGTATCGCCCGGTTTTGTAAACCTGCTCTGATCGACCCCTCTTCAGCTCGAGGATAAAATGAAAGACCCCTGATGCATCTTAATTACACTATCGTATTCCTCTATTTCACAGTGGTGCACCTTAACAGGATTTGATTAACATCTGACTCGCGGATAATGAGACTGCGAATTCCAAGGCAGCTCAATGAGATTCAGCTGAATGAATGCATTTGTCCGACAGTGCGGCTGGCAGTGGCTTCAAACAGAAGACGCTTGGTGCTACGGGTAATTTGCTCTCTCCCCAAAAACGAGAAAGTGAGATGGTCATTTTTATACAAGAAAAACACCCCTCCTTCCCCCCAAAAAATGAGCCATAACAAAGTCAAAACAAAAGTCAATTCTCTAAGCGCACATCTGTTTTGCGAAATCAGACCATTTTACACTGTGCCGGCAACTCATAATACTTGTGAGAGGCAAAGCTATGACTACCAGGCCGCAATTCACTTGGTGTTCTTTGCATTTGTCTTAGAGACAACCTACTGAAGCTGAACCTTATTGCGGCGGCTAGCACATGACAAGTTCATTTGCACACAGTAAGTGGATACATATGTCGAAGGCAGCTAAACTAGTGCTAGACAGGTTGTTAATTGCCGCTGTCGCCTGTATGCATGTTGCCACTTTCATCAGGGGCTGGTTAACACTCAGTAGCAGGTCTAACTATACGGCACACTGGTTATAGTGTAGCATCCATAGCACATAAGCTAAGACAACGCAGCGCCATGAAATGTTCAGTGATCAACCTATATGTGACTGGACAGAGACCTACAACAGATAGAATTGATGTTTAACACTTTGTAATTGTTTGTGGTTAATATATTTCAAAAGGACCTGTTCAATTTTCACCAGATATTAGTATTAACCAAAGTAATCCAGACATGCGACACGTTTCTGGGATATACAGACTCAGACAAAGTAAGAATTACATCAAAATTTAGTATTTTTTGTGGAAAAACTCTAAAGGCATTGGTTATAGAATTTGTTTTGCAAATATTTTTAGCTCTGATTGTTCCAAATATGAGATAATCTAATCAGAGCAGAAAGAGGACTCTTTCGCTCTCTCTCTTTCACAATCCCAGACTGAATTTTAGAGGTTCTTAGCTTTCAAATGAGGAATGACACGTGAAAGTTGTACAAAGAGCATCCTACAGACATTACCTTTTTAAAAATAACACTTTTTACACGCACCTTTTGTGCCAACCGATTAATCGTAAAAATAATTGTCCACTTAATCGATCACCTAAATCATCGTTAGTGACAGCCCAGATTACACATGATGAAAGGAAGGACATGCCTTACAATCTCACATCCAATAACTCAAAATAACCAAAAGTATGTCCGTGGATAGCGAAATTTCTAGCGACACTGGAGAGACATTTTAAAAATCCATTCCAGTGATTGTCTGTAAATCTAAATGTATTAAAAATGTAGCAGAATGCATATGATTGACCGTCTGTGCCTGAAATGTCATGTAAAGTAAGTAAGTCCCTCCCTTTGCTGATCAAATGAGAGTCTTGCAGGATTCGTGTTGACCAATGAGTCAAACTTTTCTGTGTACTGGAGGGGAGGAGGAGATTGTTTACTGTAAAATGTCCTCTCTCTCTGGCTCCTCATTTTGCAAACTTGCAGACTATCACTTAAACAATGTGTAATGATTGCCGTGATAGAGAACCACTGGCTACCAATCATCAACAGCAGTTTTGACTCTCCTTGTCTGTGAAGTTTATAGGAGACAGTTTCATTTTCTGCCTATAATTACATTCCTGATTCTCCTGACCCTGGTGGAGAGCCGCTGTGGCCGACCTGCAGAGACATGTACTACATAAATGTGTGTGACCTTGGCTCGAATCCAGCTTAAGTCCATTTGCCTCGTGTCATTCACCGCTCTATCCCTCTTACATCCCATTTATTCTCTGCACATTTGTAACCATCAACAGTGCACTTGGATAAAGGCAAGAAAAGAAAGACATAGACAAAGTAAGATAAAGTTAAAGCAAATACATATACACGATACTAACATGTCAAACTTGATTTCAGTAGGACACTCGAAACCACTGGAAACCATAATGAACATAAACAAACATAATAGTCCAATGCTAACAGTGAACTCTGTCTGTCTCCCTTAAACCATCACCACATTATCAGAAATGTGGAATTTATTAATCAGTTTCAACACAAAATAATACTAGTTTTTTTTTTTTACCATTATCCTGGTTTTTATCCTAATTCTGAGAGGTCTTACGGTATTTTGTCCTGTTTTTTGTTGCCTTCCTGTTGCTTAGCTATAGCTGTAATAGGAATCTTTCATAAAAATTACTATTTGTTGTGAGAATCAGAAATAATCAGTATTGGTACCTGCTAAAAATGAATATGGTTTGGACAGTTTTAGTATACATTATTATCTGAGTAGTGAAATACTGCATATGTCGTATATTTATGTGATGAAAATATCACAATTTCTTCTTATCCAGTAAACCAGATTTGACAATATTTCTTTCTTTCTATTTCTTTCTAGGGAATAACACATGGACATTTTAGACATATTTGGGTATGAATGGGTAGAGTTTCCAGACTTATACTTCTGTAAAGAAAGTGAGTGGGCTGGAGTTACTCTGCTATATTTAGTCCAAAAAGCCCTGCAAAGAAAACATCTAAGAAAGAGAACATACAGTAACTGCTCTAAAACCTGAAAAGCATTACTGTGAAATTCTGCAATACAGTGATTGCTAAGAAATATCCTATTAGCCTACGACATCTGTAAGCAGAAGCTGCTGTGAACATTTGTCTTTTAGCTGTCCAGCCCAGAGCATCCCGCCTCTCGGCGCAGTGTCTAATGGAGGCTGTAGGAGGGCCTTTCCGTCTGAGTGGAAAAGTTGTCAGGGTGTGTTTGTCGACTGCTGCTCTGGTATTAGAACAGTTCTGAGCAGTTCCCCTTGCTCTCAGATTGTGATTTAGTGTTTTGAATCCAATGATTCTCAATTTTTCTAAATGTCTAGAAATTGATTGATTTTCTGATATGTATTTTATATTTGTTCTATGTTTCATCTCACAATGACTGCATCATTGTCAAGAACACTGGAAAAATTGTGGTTTTCCTAAGATGTTACCTGTAGTGTAGTATATTTACAAGATTGTGGAGACATTCACTTGTCATCGTGAGTCTTCATTAAACATTAAGTGCAGTTTGCAAGACAAATGTCCATGCAATCAAAATCAAGGAAAAAGTAATGAATTTAACAAGATATAATGCATCTGAATGAAGTGTGCATTTAGTGAATATCTTTTCATGAGACATCTGTACTGTCTGTCCCTTTAAAGCCTTTGGTTAGTTGCAGAGCATATAGCCCACACTATACTAAGCCAGTCATTAGAGAATATTGCCTGCCTGGGGTAGTGCGCACTGGAGCTGAGGAGGCTGAAGTGATGCTTTGAGACGTGAGGGCTCAGTAGTCAGGAAAGGGGACCGCTCGACTTGCTCAAACCCACCTCTGCCCCTCTGACAGTGAGATAGACACGTCACTGCCTCTAGCCCCTGAGCACAACTGTATAAAGCTAGTTAGCATAGCCACCAGACCTTGAAGATGATGACTTCTGAAGAGGTGATTAAACCTCCTTGTATGGGCTTCAGAGCACATCGGCTCATGAGGTGGGAGAGGAAGATAGACGGAATGTATAGGAGGAGTAATTCAAGTTCAATATGGCCACGGCGCAGCTCCACTAGTAATTCATCAAAGGGATGATATTGCCACTGAGCATCCCTGGTCCTGGGAAGAGGTCGAGGTCAGGCTCAAAGGCATCACCTGAAAAATGAAGACTTTGGTGGGGGTGCAAAGAGGCGCGGCAAAATTAAAGCATAATGATAACCTCTACTGGTCACAAATGAAACGGTGTTCCAAGGGGTGTGACATAGGGATAAGGCTTTTTTATTATTATTATTATTAATTAATAACTTAAAGGATGAAATGGAAAATCAAATAATTTTGTTTTTATTGTAAAATTACTAATGTTTGTTTCATACATTGTCTTGGGGAATGGTAGACTTTTGCCCATATACAGTAGCTACATCTCTTGCTCCATTTCCGTGTACACTCTCAGTTCTTTTTGTAGCACAGGTTTTGGACTAGGGCTCGGTCATGTACCATCATACTACACCCATTCAACTATTGTTCTGTTCTGGGGTAAAACCAAGGCTCCATTGTTTGATAAGCTTTCTCTTTGGGGATTATGGCCTCATTGGGTGTTGTAATTAAACCATTCAAATCAGAAATCAACCTAATGCTTTTTCACTCTCACTGGAGTGATTATTTGGATGACCACTTTTGACTTCAGATTCAGTAAATGCACTATGTCCACCTGTAGCTCCTGTGGCATTTATGATCCTCCAGCTAAACATTAGTTCTTTATATGCCACAGGCCACTTAATTGCAGCCAAAACATCACATCATGTTCCTTTCACAAAATAAACAAGTTCCATTTTGCTGCAAAGTTTTAGCACTATTACATTGTAATCATATTTTTAGATGCCTGTGGGGGACAGTTCCTCTAAATTATATAATGACTTACGGCTTGATTTAGTACACACGGTATTTGTCTTGTCTAATCACGCTCAGTCTTCTCTCACGACTCTCATCTGTGTAGGTGGATGTTTGCAGTTGTGTGCTCGGGCTAAGCATCAAACTCAAGGGGATCACTTCAGTCCCTCATCCCGGATTAGAAACTCTCACGGCTATTAGCTCCCACTACAAGAGGACCCCCATCACGGCATCAGGCTCCTAAATACACAGCGCTCTTGTACTCGCTTTAGTCCCTTGTTTTTCCAGCAAAATCAACAAAGAGCAGACTGAATTAGGAGGGCTCAGTATCCGTGTTGCAATGTCAAGCGCTTGTGATTCAACCAGAAGTAATTGCCAATTCAATCAATGTGTCAACAGCAGCAGACCGCTTCAGACTAAAAGCATGAAGACGCGACGAGGAGGGATGCAAATGAATGCGGTGAAACATGCGAAGGAGAGTAATGTACGTGCGATGTACCAGACGTGCTCTCGTGTACAGTGTTGGCAGGATTCTGAAGCATGTGGAAAGGAAATGTGGCAGGGACAGTGGAAGTTGAATACAGATGGTTTATTTGTTGCTGGAAGAGGATGATGGGGAAATGTATGGTAAAGAGCCTTGAACAGCAACATGGCAGTCTTAACAGCGTACATAGCCAGCCATACAGTCTGTGAGGAGTGTATGACCTGTCAGAGGAGTGATGAAGTGAGATTTAATGCACCTCAGCTGTCACCTGTTCAAAATATCATCACCGAACAAGAACACATTTGGAAAAGACCGCTGGAAATCAAGTTTGAGCCGATAAAATATTACTCTGCCCTTGGTGTCTAACACTTTTTACTCTAAATCAAGTCCAGGTCACAGAATCTACACATTCAGGTTGAAGCCAGGCAAAAATGATACAGTATGTGTGAATATACAATCAGAGAAAACATTATGACCAATGACAGGTGAAGGGAATGTCATCATCCCTTTATCATGGCACCTATTAATGGGTAACAGCAAGGGGACATTTTGTTCTTGAAATCAGTGTTTTAGAGAAGAAGTAGAAGCATTTGGGTTTGACAAGAACCAAAAGTATGATGGCTATTTGACTTGGCTAAAGCATCTTCAAATCTATAGCAACTCCCTGGTCTCTAGTGGTTAGTAAATGGTAAAAGTCATCAGCCATATAGAACATACCGCCGTTGATCATTTGAAATTATGAAGTGTGTATTTACAAAGTATATTTTAAAAGAGATTTTGTTGTGAATCTTCCTGGTTAAATATAGGGCAATTAAAATAAGGATAAGCAGTTAAAGAGCAACAAGTTATGGACATGGAGAGGTTAGCTTGTCTGGTCACTCCAACAGATAAGCTGTCGCTGTGCTGCTGGTTCTGTTCAAAAGGTGCCAGAATACACAAAGCACAAAGGTTTGTTGCATAATGTCGCACAAACTGCAAAACAAGTGGCCGTTATAGCATCACCAATACCGATCATGCAAGTGGGCATAATGCTCTGGCAGATGAGGCAACATACTCATATTTAAGAACAAAAGGCAGCTAAAGTGTCCTATATAAGACTACCACATGTAAACAGAGGGAGAGGCTGTGGGTGTCTGTGATCGTGCAGCACCATCACAAGAGCCGCATGGCTCTGCTCGCCGCGGCAGGCTTGGAAACACGAAGCCCAGGGCCATCTGGCTTTATCCATGGAGCTCCTCGGGGAGACACAGACCTGTGGCAGTCTTCCAGTGGAAGAAAACACTTTCAGCAGGTTCAAGAACCAGACTGACGCGGCCATCTTTCTGTAGCACAGCTCCTGTGTCTCTGTGACGCATTAACTCATACTTGTTGGACATATGTTTACACTGACTACAATTAGATCAAATATACTTACTTTCTCATATAGTTCTTTTAGTAGTTTTTGATTGAAGTAGAATGATTTCATATACTGTAGATTCAACGCACACAGAAAGACACTTAGAAGAGAATTAGGAACATTTAATGTAAAGCAATTATCTGTATCAAAATTTAAATACTGTATGTAAAACATCATTTACCCTGTTGTATATACTTTGAACATAAGATATTTAGATAAATGCTTTACTTCTAATGATATAGCATTGTTCTTTTTGTGTTATATTGGTCTTACACTGTGTGTACTGATAAAAACCAGCTGCCTAATTGTTGTTGATGCTCTTTTTGCACACAGCAATATTAAAATGCACGACTCTCATTATTTTAGCAGTGAAAAGCTTTAGTGTCTGTTCGAGGCACATCAAAGCAAGCCAGTATGGAGCTGCTGCAGACTGAGTTACAGATGGCGGAAGGTCTCTCTTTGCACTCGCTCAGACTCTGTCACAGCTGAGCATAAAACAGAACGAAGCCTAAGAGTGGCTCTGTGTGGGCGGAGGATGGTGGACCTGTAGGCGGATGGCTATACAGTACACACTCATCCCAATGCAAATCCAACATGATTAACAGAAAAACTTCCATTTGAATTGGTAATCTTAAAGTGTTTCTTAGATAAACTTGACCTTGAATATTTGAATATTATGTTAGTCCAATCACTAAAAAAAGATTAGATTGTTAAATGTCGGCTGTGGACAGAGCAAGGAACAAGTAGGAATTAATATGGCATATTACTTTTATTAGAGTGTTTCATTTGTGAGAACAGGGTGCAATACTTTGTGTCTACACCAATGGGCGAGGATGGTCCTTCTCTTTGGTCATGGCAGGGTGCTGACATTGCTCCGATATCGCCAGACAGAACTCTGTAATGTGGAATCCTATGGGGAATCCTATGTCAAATACAGCTTAAAAGTCTAGCTTCAAAGACTTTTATTTTTTCTACAGCTGGATTGTCCTCCTGTGACAACACTGAGGGGGGTATACTATTTTTAATCACGCTGTTTTTTGTATACATTTATATGATATGTTTGGTTTATTTGATTGGCTCTGGAGAACTACGGAGGCTCGTTGTCGTTCTGTCTGCACCTGCGAGGGCGGAGCTTCCGGCCTTTTTGCCCTTTTTAAGGACATGTGGCATCTTGATTTCCCTCACGATGTGGCACAATTCCTACCAATGGCCATTGTCTCTCTTCCATTTATATATCTATGGTCTACACTTTTATGTCACTTTTATGGTTTCATTCACTGGATTCCTTAATGTACAATATGTATGTAATGTAATATTAATTGAGTTCAGTAAATTGTCCTATGATCATTCCATATATGAGACGACTCCTGTTGTGATATTTTGCTAAATCATGGTAACTGCCTTTGATGCAGTCCACACTCTCCAAGTGCTTTTAGTCATTGTTTTCTGGCAGAGGTTGGATCATTTACTGGTAAAGTGAATGATGTAATCTTGTGCACAGTATGTGTTACTGGACGTATCTTCATTTTTACCATTCTCATAAAGGCTGACCTTATATGGCACTTGACTCATACCGCGTTTTCTCTGCACCACTCAACATTAAACATAAACTATTTATAATGTTCTCCCAGAGTCAATTATTGATGCACTATGTTTCTTTCAGTTTCTGCCTTTTTAGACACTTCTATGAAAAATTTGTCAGTTTTCCTAATGACCATCTTGGGCTGCTACCTAAAAGCACACAGACTGCGCACTCATGGTTTATTATGCTGTAGATCATAGAAATAGAGAGTGGGATGGTGCTCCGGGGCCCACCGTGGGAACAAAATGTCTGGTATGTGGGAAAACTGGCAATGGGAACAATAATGTTGTAGTGACACTGCTGAGAAAATAATGCATTGTGTCAGACCCTCGCCTCACTGTAATTAGCAAAACTGTGCTAACAGCTAGCACAGTCGGAAATTAATCATCATGGTTAACAAGGAATTGCCTCCATAGAGGAAATGTCTATCCAAACGGCTGAATGCCGTTGAGGAAGATTTATTTGAGGTATGGAATGAAAAGGATTCTGTTTCCATTATCAACCCAAACATGCACATTAAGCTAATCCTACATCTATGTAGGTCTAGTCCTGACCAATGATCCTGGCTCTAGATCTGGAGATGGATCCTTTTCTTTGCCTCTGAGAGGTTTCAGATTCACTTTGAATACACTTAATCCTCTAGCAGACTTGTACTTATGGTTACCTAAAAATATATATTTATAATAATATATAATTATAATATTCATAAACTATGGACAAAACATTTGCCAATCGGTGGCATTCGGACACGTGATTAGCAGCTGCTGCTGGCGGTTGCCGAGTTGGAGAGAAGTCATGACAGCTGCATCAATCACACAGTGATTGATGCAGCTGTCATCCATCATGGCGTTGTCCAGTTGGTCCGAAAAGCCAGAAAAACATGGAAAAGACCAACGTGTGACTTCATGTGAATTTAACCGCGGACCACTGTTTCTATCTATTAGCTCCTATTGTCACTCTCAATTCTTGCATATGTGACTGTTCTAGTTTCTGGAGGAGGCGTTTCTAGTGTAAGGAGCAGGCAGGAGGATAGTGTTCCTACGCACACTATTAAACAAACACAGTCATTTGGTTTCTCATTCACAGGATCTTCTATCACACCTTCAAGGCATTGGTGTACGGAGGACATATTCGCAGGTACAGTTGTGAGTGTCTGTCAATCCCCTTGTGTAAGGTGGGTTTAGCATCTGATAAAAACTAGGACAAGCAAAAGTGGTTAAGAAGACCATAGGACTGAGCTCCACCCAATGTACAGCTGTTTTAGACTGGTTTAACTTACACTTAGGCCTATCCAATCAAGGCCAATTACAATATTATTATCACAATAAGCCTGTATTACACTAATCATGTGCATCCCTAATCACCAGAGCTAAATATTTATTCATAAAGAATCTCATTTAGAAGTGTAAATTTGCCCCAACAAAAAAGAAGTGTAATTAGCATAGCCCTGTGGATGCTAACAACTAGCACACAGAATTGAATCATCCTGCAGTTAACTGGGATTATCTTAGTGAAAAATGTGTTTATGAGGTGGTAACATTCAGATATGATATGATTCATCTTAATATGTGTATTGGAAAAAGAATCCCCAAACCAGGATGTGTTATTTATTTTAGGTCCCTCGTGACTTTCAGCACTAATTAATGCGAAATATCCCATTCTCACAAGTCTATTTTCTTCCAGTCTCCCTCTGAACTGTACACACAAAAGCACACACTCTCCTAACATTGCACAACCAGACAGAGTCACGGAGGGAAAGGATTTTTAAGCTAATGCTTCTTATTTAGTGAATTATTTATTGTCGAGGTCTATATTTGAGTAATGCATTCAACATGAGTGTTAGTGATGTGAGATGCCTTTAGGGAAATGACTGTCTATACTTCAGCTGGTAAAATGGCATATATTGTATAGCACATGTGGGCTAACCTTTACTATTTTCTACTTTAATTAAAATGTCATCTCAAACGGATGATTAATGCAGTCAAAACTTGAGCTTGCAGGCTCTTGGGAATGTGAATGAAGGAAGTGAAATATTGTCCAATGATTGCATAACAGTACTGATTCTTATAA